>OX328132.1:64271309-64443026 GCA_946811695.1 Gonocerus acuteangulatus | reverse complement strand
GTTTTTGGAGCGAAATATAGCGCAAAAAAAAAATATTCCGCTTACTTCATATGCTTGGAAGTACTCGTTTCATAGGTTTATTGGCCTAGAAAAACGAATGAAATCATTTTTAAGGCGATAGCTTTAACATTTTCGAGAAAAGTGGAAAAATAGTTGTAGAATCGAGTTTTTGGTTTGGGTACGTCCAATCAAGGGGTCCAGTTACAAAATTTTCTGCATGTTTGAAATTCATATAAAAAAAAGATGTTTAAATTTTGGTTATGTTTGGAGTTAAGGAAGGATTAAAATAACATATTTTATTTATAGACATGAAAGGTTTTGGGAACTTTGTATATTTTCCTAAATATCTTGAAAAAGGTTGGAAATCTTGGTAAGCGAAGGGTTACCATTCAAGAGCTTACTAAATGCTCTATAAAAAATATTCTGAAGCAATATTCGATTAGGCGATGTCAATCAGAGAAATAAGTGCTTAAAACTTCAAATGTCTTTGTTTTGTTCTTTTGAACGGGTTTTTTTATTTTATTTTTTTTGTAATCACTTTTTAATTGATTTTTTAATTATTTTAAATTGCATTTATATGTAAAATTAGTATTATGGTAAAAGAAAATAAGAAACAGTAAGCAGTGTGTTTCTAGAGCGAAGACCTCTCTGTCAGGGAGAGGTATGAACCCTTACAACCGTGACCTATTTCTTATTATTTCATGAAAGGTATAACCAAAATTATAACTGTTTCTATTTCAACCTTTCCAAATCACATTAGGGATAAGAACGGAACCACGGTAAGATGATGCAGTTCCTGCGAGTCGGACTTTAGGTATTTCGCCAAAGTGAACTTAAGTACACCTTCAATTAAATTGGCACCGGACCACTATTTCTATCCAGAATCAAGATTAAAACATGTAAAAATATAAAAACAATGTTTAGGAACAAAATTTATCCATTTTAAGTCATATTTGAATTGAAAAACTTATATTTATAAACAATACGTTGTTCTTCAATATCAAAATTAAAAAATGGATCCTTTCACTACAAATGCTCTACAACCTTGTTTCCTGCTACTACACAGGTTACAAGGAATCGATTGGAGTCCAAAGAGCTATGAATAGCAGTAAATCCCCCCCCCCCAAAAAAAAAGAAAAACCTAGATTAGGAATGGCGTCTTTAAAGACACCATGGCCTATTAAGGGTTAAAAATAAACCGGTCCAACTGATGGGTGATTTACTTTCAACATAAATTACTAATTTTCTCATACCAAAGCAGTTTTTATTATTATAAAAGTCCAACTCGCAGGAACTGCATCATCTTAGCGCGGTTCCGTTCATATCCCTTTTGTCATTTCAAAAGCTTAGAATAGAAACAGATAATATTTGGTTCGGCCTTCATGACTTGTTGACAAAGGGCTTTATGACTTTACCTGCTCGGGTCCGCCAGACCCCAGAATATATTAGAGATATTAATGGAAGTATACGAAGTGCCCAAAACTTTTCATTATTTTTAGCAACAGAAAATGGGTCTCATTTTACCATTTTCGTAACATAAAAAAATTACAAAAATAAATAGCAATAAAAAACTAAGGGAAAGAGACAAAAATGACAAAAAGAACGACAAAAAACCGTTCATAAGAGCTAAACAGACGTATTTGAAGTTTTAACTGAATCCCATGATTGTAAGTACCAAAACCAAACTAGGGTTTGTATTTGTGTCGGCAGATAGGTACCTGGGGTATATTTACAACTCTTGAGGATTAACTCAAGCAGGTACATTTTTTGTGGACCTACAGGCGGTCAACGGACTCTCTATTCCCTCATAGTATCTAACTGTGTGAAGTTGAATATTGTTTCTAATTATATGTGTCCTGTTTTATTGACAAATACATTTGACTACTATAAGCAATTACAAACACTAGGGAACATGCCAAAGAACTCGGAGTAGGAGCCTCGACAGTTTCAAGTCATTTGAAGGAAATCGGCAAATCCAAAACTGACATTTCATACGGTACAGCCTGATATATTTCTAGCAATTAATTGTTTTTCTTATTTTAATTAATCTGTTTTATTGTCAAATACATTATCCTACTATAAGAAATGAAAAAATAACAAGGAATAAAAACAAACAAGAAGAACCATTCAAATAAACAAAATCAAATACTTCAAAGTTCAAGCACGTATTTCTCCGATTGACATCGCCTAATCAAAAATTGTTTCAGAATCTTTTTTGTTGAACATTTAGTAAGCTTTCGCATGGCAACCCTCCGTTTGCCAATATTTCAAACAGTTTTCGAGATATTAGGGAAAGTATACCAAGTTCCCAAAACTTTTCATGTCTGTTAATAAAATATTTGATTTTAATCCTTCCTTAACTCCAAACGTAACCAAAATTTCAACATATTAGTTTTAATGAAAGTAGAACATGTAGAAAATGTTTCAACTGAATCCCATGATTCTAAGTACCCAAACCAAAAACGGTATTCAAAAACTATTTTTCCAATTTTCTCGAAAACGGTTGAAGCTATCGCCTTGTAAATGGTTTCATTCGTTTTCCTAGCACAAGAAGCATATAAAACGAGTACTTACAAGCTTATGAACTCAAAAACGTAAGCGTTATGATTTTCTTTGCGCGAATTTCGCCCCAAACGCCATCTTCCAGTGGGCGGATTTTGCTAGTTAACGAACTTGACCTTTCAAATTGGACGACAGATTTTTGTACAAAATTTCAACAAAATCGGACCCTTTGTCTGGGAGCTACAGAGTGAACAGACAAATATATATATATATATATATATATATATATATATATATATATATATATATATATGTATATATATATATATATAAATATATGCATATACCGTGCTAAAAAAAAGTCATTAAAAAAATGATATAATTTTCTCATTTAAAAATCCATAATTATTAAATGTAGTTGAATTTTAGTTTCATACTTCATGTTCATCTAAAACTCCATCTCCGTTCTTGTCTCTATGCTTTGAGAAATGATCCATCTCATCAAGAACCCACTGAGGTTTATCATTTTCACCGTTTTCTCCTTGGTACATATCTCCTATAGGAAATAAAAATAAAATATCAGTCAATATAATTTTGAGTATGGATGCTGGAATGTCTCTCTAAGGTTTTTAGAATGCAATGAGGATAGTGCATATAAAAAGTGCTGCCACTCGTACTTTACGGTGGGTGCTTCTTTACCAGTTACTTCACGCTGACAGTAATTTATAAACTAGTAATGGTTATCTTCTGTGTGTGGGCTAACAATTTATATTCATTCACCCATAAACTTGTACTGAATGAATACAATTTTGCCATTTTCCAAATACACCATACAAAATGGATTTAATTTAACAACCACATTAATTAAGTAAAATTTGTAAATATTTTGCAGTGATATTTCTTTGCTTGTCTCAATTCTTCCTTCATACATCTATTGATGAATTAATATATATATATATATATATATATATATATATATATATATATATATATATATATATATATATATATATATATATAAAGCACAAAGACAACAATAGAGATAACAAATTCCAGGACAGGTTGCAAAACTAATAAAAGAAATAAAGGAAAGTTAGAAGAGCCAGGAGGGGTGCAATAAAAACACGATCGTTATAATATGAACAAGATAATAAAAGAAATAACTGCAACTAAAATCAAAATTCATCAACGGGGTGTATGAATAACATATAATAATAACCAAACACTTTATGGAGAAGAAATATCAGGCTGTACCGTATGAAATGTCAGTTTTGGACTTGCCGATTTCCTTCAAATGTCTTGAAACTGTCGTGGCCCCTACTCCGAGTTCTTTGGCATATTCCCTAGTGCTTTTTGAGGGACAAGCTTCAACCCTTTCTTTCAGGTGGTCATTGTCAAGCTTGGTTTCTGGCCTTCCTCGCTCCTCATTGTCAAGGTCAAAATTTCCACTTCGAAACCAGGAAAACCACCGGTAAACAGTTTGTTCATTCGCCGTACCCTCCCCGAATGCCGTGTTAATGTTCATACACGCCTCAGCAGCGCTATGACCGAGCTTAAATTCATAACGAAAAATAATACGGATTTCCGTTGTCATAATTTAAGTATTATTTTTTTCTCAGAGGATCGTTCTCACAACACAGTACACAAGTTACTGATTAAATAATAGGAATAAAAGAGATTTAATTCTGTATTAATAACAATGATGTTTGTAAATAATGAAATAAAAAAGTCCGTCACGCAGGAGCTGCATAACTAAGCACTTTCCTCAGAATTTGGGTAGTGTAGACTGCTTTCCAGAACAATTTGCTTAAAATATCCTACATAAATAAAAACGTGAATAGTTCTAATTTTGTAATGAGTAACTGATCAATTATTAATTTGCATCCAGAGTTATGTTTACACATGGTACCTACTACACTACGTAATAAATACAAAAATCCTCATATTATCGTATTTTGATCTAATGCAGGAACAGGATACAGTCACTCTAGTGGTAGAAAGCGTTCCTTGCGGCGGCTTTGTGAACCTACGTCTGCCGGCTTTTCTATTCAAATATATTACAAATTAAACCCCAGCTTTCCGATTGACCGATTCAGCTCATTTTTACAACACTTCTTTCTCATGAGTTACCCACGACGTATACAGCGTTTCGTTACAATACAGCAGAAATTACGACCGGTATGAGTATATTAGGAATTTGGGTCCGGAGTAAACCCCCCCTTCTAATGAACTGATTTAGTTTCTTTTTACAACACATATTTACCTGTAGATTACCACTACGAATACCGAGTTTCGTCGAAATATACCAAAAATCACGGCTGGTAGTGGCGAATTGGTATTGTGGGTCCGGAGTAAACCCCCCCTTCTAATGAACCGATTTCGTTTATTTTTACAACACATATTTACCTGTGGATTAGCACTACGAATACCGAGTTTCGTCGAAATATACCAAAAATCACGGCTGGTAGTGGCGAATTGGTATTGTGGGTCCGGAGTAAACCCCCCCTTCTAATGAACCGATTTAGTTCATTTTTATATCTAACTTTTCTCTCTATATTAGCACTACGAATACCAAGTTTCGTTGAAATATAACAAATATTACGGCTGACATAGTCAAATAAGTGTTTTGGGTTCGGGGTAAACCCCCCCTTCCGGTGGACCGACTTTGGTGGTTAACGAACTCGTTCAATCGTTTGCTAATTGAATGCTATATACCAAGTTTCGTGACGAAAAAACAAAAACTCTGGCCGCTATCGTGTTAACAGACACATATATATATATATACAGGGTGTCCCGTAAATGTCTAGTCATATTGTGAGGGGGGATAGAGGACCCTTAGGGGAACAAAAAATGTTCTATGACGATTTCCCGAATTTTCGCCCATAAGGGAGAAAACGTCGTTTTATTGTTTTTTCGAGACAAACGTACTTTTTAGAAGAATAATCGTTGTAGCTCCGTCACAGGTGGTACTACTAAAAAGGGTGTGAAACCAATCGAAAGCTGAGTAAATTTACTATAAGACTAGTTGAGAGTAAACGTAAAAATGAATGAATGTAAGTATGTATATCTTACCAAAAGAAGGCAATTCTAAATTTCCTGACACTTTATTGATATTTCTTTCCAGCGTTACTCCTCAATAAGCAGGATCTGAGATTTCCGGGTTTCAGAAAAACTTCCTCATTTAACCAGCTCTCTATTCATGTATCACAACCCTGTGTTTTTGAAGTATTTGAACGATTTAAGAACAAAAGTTTTAAAGAAAACATGGATCTGTGAAAAGAAAATTATATTTTTTTCTTCAATTTATTCAAAAAGCTGAAGGGAAATATTTTTTTTATAAATGTTTACATAAATATTAAGTAAATATTTACTTAAAAGAATAAAAAAATCTTAAAACAGTAAATAAATAAAATACACATTTATTTTGAATTTATTAATTCAGGTAACTAATACTGGGTCCAGGAGGCGGCCATTAAGGAACCCCAACCATACATTAACCTCAAAAATTACTATTTTTACCTATATCACGCATTTGAACACATTTTTACAGGACTATGTACATGCTATTTATGAGGGATAGAATTTTTAATTACCACAACAAAGACAAGACGCATGGGCTCAGAATCCCAGTGAGTTTCACAAGCGTAGCCATCAGTATTAATTTAAGATAAAGCATTAGTTTTCTAAATATAAGTACCTGTAAAAATGTGTTCAAATGCGTGATCTAGGTAAAAATAATAATTTTTGAGGTTAATGTATGGCTGGGGTTCCTTAATGGCCGCCTCCTGGACCCAGTGTTAGTTACCTGAATTAACAAATTCAAAATAACTGTGTATTTTATTTATTTACTGTTTTAGGATTTTTTTTTATATTCGTGGAAGTAATTTTTTTTTATTGTTTTAAGTAAATATTTACTTAATATTTATGTAAACATTTATAAAAATAAATATTTCCCTTCAGCTTTTTGAATAAACTGAAGAAAAAAATATAATTTTCTTTTCACAGATCCATGTTTTTTTTTAAACTTTTGTACTTAAACCGTTCAAATACTTCAATAACACAGGGTTGTGATACATGAATGGAAAGCTGGTTAAATGAGGAAGTTTTTCTGAAACCCGGAAATCTCAGATCCTGCCCATTGAGGAGTAACGCTGGAAAGAAATATCAATAAAATGTCAGGAAATTTAGAATTGCCTTCTTTTTGTAAGATATACATACTTACATTCATTCATTTTTACGTTTACTCCCAACTAGTCTTATAGTAAATTTACTCAGCTTTCGATTGGTTTCACTCCCTTTCTAGTAGTACCAACTGGGACGGAGCTACAACGATTATGTTTCTAAAATCCATGTTTGTCACGATAAAACAATAAAATGACGTTTTCTCCCTTATGGGCGAGAATTTGGGAAATCGTCATAGAACATTTTTTGTTCCCCTAAGGGTTCTCTATCACCCCTCTCAATATGACTAGACATTTACGGGACACCCTGTATATGCATATATATATATATATATATATATATATATATATATATATATATATATATATAGATATATATAAATTTTAACGGGGGTCATTTTCGGTGTCTACTAGGTAGGATCGATAAAGATTTGAAGAAATTTTTCAAAAATTCCGTCATGAGTCCAACCTCAATAGCTACTTTCCTTCGGAGGAAAGTGCTAAAAGGGAAAGGATTAAATCGCAAAGTAAACGGAACTGACATTTCATACGGTACAGCCTGATAGAAACAGTACGGACACAAGAGAAAACTGATGGTAATTCTTATATCACAAGTAAAATATTTAATAAAATTACCAGTCATGTAAAAACCTGAGTGATGATAATGCCTATGATGAGATGCTTAAACTAATCGATGATGAAAGCCTTAACATTGTAAATAACTTTCTAAATAAGATATATTATAGGGATGTGTAGTTCAAAAGAACTGTTCAGAGCGCTCTTAATTTTAGTGAACTATCGTTCTTTTACCCTCTCCTCAACCAACCTATGTTCACCCCACTTAAGGACAAAAATTAAGTGCAGAGGTGATTGATGATTAAAACCTAACCCACAATTACGCCTGAAAAGATAATTGTAGTCCCTAACTCCCACAAAGGCGATGCAATTTTAACACCCCCCAATGATATGCAGGAACTCCTAGGCAATGATAGCCAGTACATCAACACTATACTGACCTACCTCAAAAACACCGGACTATATAATCTTATTTAATGGCAATATGCACTGTTAAAATAACATTATACTTCCATAGATACTAGGTACAATGTAACAGAGAAAACAAAGGCTTTTACAGTTAAAATTTTATACAATTACATTAGCTATGCTGATTTCCTAGAATGAATGGTTCAGAGGATGCTGTTCTTTGTGTTGATTGCCAATGAAGTGGAACACATTAAATAAATAAATTCATTGTTTTATGAAACAATTAAGAATTAATTTAATTGCAATTAACTGTTCTAATAGCCTCAGCAGCCAATGCACAAAAATTAATATAAAAAAAATTGCAATTAACAATTAACTGGTTAGTTGCAATTAATCGTGGGATTGGAAGACACAGTTGAACTACACCCCATGCCAGGACCTAAACGAACTAAGGAATAAGTGGGATCGAAAGGCACAGTTGAACTAGGTATTTCATGAACCTCTCTCCAGGACTTAAAGGAACTAGGGAAATTCTTGGGATCGAGACTCAGATGAACCAGTTTGTTCCTGAAAGTTCCTGAACCAGTTCGTTCCTGGAAGTTCCTGAACTATAAATGTCCTCCTCACTCCAGGATCTAAAGGAACTAGGGAACTTCTAGGGAGCAGGAGACTCAGTTTAAGTAGGTCGTTCCTAAAAGTTCCTTAACCAGTTTGTTCCTGAAAGTTCTTGAACTGTACATCCCTACTCCTCACCCATCCAATGTGTGAGGATCGGGAGACTCAGTTTAACTAGTTACTTCACTGCTATCTTTCCTTTCTTTAGTTCACTACAAGGGCGTATATAAGGAGGGGGGCTGCCTTATGATTGATAGGTTTAAGGGGTTTTATATAGCTTATTTATATAATTTTACTTATTGAGAAATCCTCTCACATTATGAATTTTCTATTTTAAAAGCACAATTGGTTTGATCCATTCCTCAGACCTTAATAATTCCTTTATTTATATCATCATTTTACAATATTTTCAAATAGGTTTAGGTTTTCAAATAATTAGGTAAATTTAGGCCTTGTCATCCTGGCAATTCTTCTCTTAAAAATTCAAATTTTATAGGTATGGTCCAAATCTTAATCACAGCAGAAAATGGCTGTGATTAAGATTTGGAATATACCTATAAAATTTGAATTTTTATGAGAAGAATTGCCAGGTTGACAAGGCCTAAACTTAAAATTTTTAAAAAAGAGGCTGCTAGAAATAAGATATTGAAAATGGCCTGAGGGCCGAAACGTAAAATGATGATATAAATAAAGGATTTATAAACCAATTGTGCTTTTAAATTAGACTGACCTCAGAATTCCTTCCTTTTTGGGGGGAAAAAAGGATAATTTTTTAAAAAAGACAAATGAATTTTCTTTTATTTATTGGCAGCTTCAAATTAGAAATGAACTATGTAGTTTCTTTGAACAAGTTCAATAAGAAGAACAATTCCAAAAGGAATAGTTCCTTGAAAAGAACGATTTTGCCCATCTCTAATATATTACTCAGGAATTTTAACATGCGACTGGTCCCAATCTATATTTGTTTCGATATTGAAAAAAAGGGAGCAAACAAGGGGTTCACAACATTGATTGATTACATTGATGATCCATGATATGACTCAGTGGATATACACAAGTTGCGATCAATATGTGGCAGAAAAGAATTTGGTAGTGCCCGTATAAAATATCAATCATGCCATGTGAAATCTCCCTCTTCACAAATACCATCTAAAGTTTTATAATTGAATTCATTACAGTTCAGTTGCACCTATATATTTAAAATGAAAAACAAAAAACAAAAAAACATGGCATCAAACTAACCAGACTTTTGCAGCGCTTTCTTATTTTATTTTGGGAGGGGATAAAAACTCTTAAATAAAGTAGCAGGTGCAGTTAGTAGTTATACAAGTAACATAACTTTAACCAATAAGGCTTCATCAATAAGTAAAATTATCTTGTTGTAAACTATAGTAAGACTGGGCAATAATATTTTGCACATATTCCTGTTTGACACTACATTTTATGAAAAAGAAACAATAATTCTCCTGAAAATCAAAAATATATTTGAACAATTCCCTCATTAAAAAATCACAAACCAATGTATTCAGATATTGAAATTTTTCCGTCTTTATCTTTGTCAATATCCTCCACTGCCTCTAAAACAACCAAATCTCTCATGCGTGGAGTTTCTTCAGGATGTAGAAAGGAAAGGAATTCTTCTTTGGTTAATAAATTATCTTCATTGGCGTCTGCAGCATACCATCTTCTCCTATCTCGCTCAAAAAGTCCTTTGTAAGTAACTCCTTCATGATCTTTCTCAAGCTCTTTTGGATCTATTCCTAAACAGAAACAAATATTTGTAAAATACAAGTCGAAATAAACATTTTTATTGAAATAAAAAACAATAAACTCATCTTTATATAATATATTTGTAATAGAAAGACCCATTTTTTCTGAAAGACGTCACAATAAATATGGATTAGCCAGTCTCAAGTTGCCATCTCACATAGAAGGGACACATTTTAAATAGAAAAATAATCCCTGGAACCCTCAATTTTTATTATATCACACATTTCTTAACAATATTTATAGTAACCCAAACAATTAGCAAAATTTTCTTTGTATGCAGATCAATAAACAAAATGAAAATGAACAGGTTTATTAATTTATTAAAAATGCTCTATACCTTTACATCTTCAGATGCCGCTTCAGGAGGATAACAATAAATACAGACAAATTTATTGTAGGTGAACCTCCTGCTACAAGGGTCACATCACTGATGATAAAAACCTCAACATCCATAACTGGCATGTTCTGGAAGAGTTCACAGGTTCTGACTATAAGTACATTAGGTTTGACCGAGAATACCAAAGACCTCTTCACCTAACTTATAGAAATTCTAAGAGCATAGATTTGCAAGACTACACAAACTCTCTTTGTTAAAAACTACAGTGTAAGCCAAGCCATCCAGGTCGCCCCCTTCAAGTTTAATTAATTATTAAATTGCTCCATCGTAGCTCTCATAGCCTGAACATCTTCATTTCCTTTTCGAATTTAGTTTTCCATTTTTATAAAAAATTCCATTGTAGTCTGTAATCCAACAGTGAATTCTATTTATTTATTTTTGTATTGATTGTATACCCTGTTAGAGGGAAGTATTCTTCTTTATTGTACTTAAATAAAAGTTATGATTAAAAGTCCTTTTAAATACATACAAAGTTTTCAGATAGGAACATCAAATGACCTGCCTTGTATTGCTTGTAGACTGTTTACTCAAGGATCCTGTTATTATAATCAGGAATGAAGTAAGGTGGTATGGAGATAGGCACATGCGCTTCTTGGTAATTAATATGGCTAATTGCCAACCTTAGCCTCTGAAAAATTGATTTTTCCATTGATCTGGTTGATTCAGTTGATGATATTACAGCTCTCTCACTGCACTTCACTGATCAGTGTTCTTTATGGATACGTTCAGCAAATTTTCTTGAGGAGCTCACGTGTATGAACACTTTAAAACAAAACTTTTTACAGATCCGATTCGAACCATGTCAATACTAGCACAACATTCCCCATATATACAAACAACAAAATTGTTTACTCATAGTTTAATTTTTCAAATAAAAAAGTAGGAATTTCTAAACTATTATATGCATGTATGAAAAACAATCTTTTGCCTCTCTTCGCCCAAAAAAGGGAAAGCAGGAGGGCTTGGTTTGATTGTCCTTTAGAGATAGTTAGCTTCGGGCTGGTCGGCACTCCACATAAATCCGGGTCGGAAAGGGTTAAATTAAATAGGGAAAAGAAAAAAAATATTATGAAGAACAAATGAACTATGTGTTTAACCGTTTACTGACCATAATTCCCATTTGGGAACATCAATTCCAAAATTGTTTAATCACATTTCCATTTTAACAATTTAATTACAATTAAATGAAGCATTGAATCAATCAAACATACTTTTCTCATTCCTGAAAATGTGATCTGAATTATGATCCTGAAATTGTATTTTTTTTATGTTAGGCTTCATGCTTTTTTTCACCCTATGACATAAACAACTCGTAAAACTAGCCCAATAATTTGTATGTACTATTATAAATATATATTTAAAGATATAATATATCAGTTCTTGTGATAAGGTTATTTACTACTGTTATCTGCCGAGAAACAGTGATGTTCCCATTTTGCTTGAAACGACCATGCTTTATGCTACACAAAATGAAGCAAATATTGAGGTCATCAGGAAGTAGTCGCAATGTGCCTACTTAGGACGATGTCCACAAAAACTAGACCATAGTCAGATCCTATTCTGTAAAATCAGATACAATCTGACAACCATTACTTGATGTAATCTACTCAGACAAGATCTATCCTGTGTGCATCCAATACAAGGCTACAGTGTCAGGAGTGCCAAGAAAGGTTGTAGTTGCATTGTTTTCCATGACATAGGCTAAATCTCTCTAATTATTATAATTTTATTTATTATAAAATATATTATATCTTTGTATGATTTAGTTAAAATAAGTTTTACAAAATATGACTTATTCCTTGATTTGAACCCTCAATGGGCCAATGTTTCAAATTGGAAACATTAATATATATATATATATATATATATATATATATATATATATATATATATATATATATATAATATATATATATATAATTCAGCCTTTTTTTTTTTTTTTTCTAAAAAGTCATGGGTATATTTCAATACAAAAATAAGAAAGTAAATAATAATAATAAAACCTTAAAATTTCAATTAGAACTGGGTTGTGTCTGTAAACGGTTAACTATGGGAATTGCTGTAACTTTTAATTAATGTTATAGTTTATACATTCGGAAATTAATGTGGAAAGCAATTGAATTTTATAATGATTATATATCAAATTTGGCTTTTAACAGTTATATGTTGGTTTTAACAAATTTTTTCCTTCATATGGAAAGGAAATTCGCTTAAAATGTAGACCCAATGAAATGGCCTGGAGGTGCCAAAGTTTCAAAATGAAATGATCTGATTTTCATGGAATGTAGCACAAAAAAGACAAGATAAGGTTAGTTAACTAGCATAATCCGTCAACAAGGTTTTTTCAGCAAAATCACTATGAAAACATTCAAATGTTAACAGTTTTGTGTCTATAGGCTTCCGTGTATAGATACTTTGATGCAGTGAATGAAATGAAACAACTTCCAAGGTGAGATCTTGACACATTTTTCTTTTAAACGAACAATTTTCATTTTTTTTAAACAATTTTCAATAATTGAGACAACTATATTTTTAGTTCTTGGAACTGGAAAATGATATCCTGTTTTCCACATTTATCCAAACAAAGATGAATAAATTTCGGTTGTTTGGAGAAGAGGAACTACCAATGAAAGTTTTTTTTAATACATAAGAAATTATGATAAGTAAAAGGTAATCATTTAAAATCTAATTTTATTTCCTAAATAAATAAAAAGAGGAGAGGATAGAGCAGAAGGATTAGGATGAGGAATTTGGACTTGTGGATAGACTTGGGAATAACCAGGGTTTAGCAAGGGACTGTGCGGTAAAATAATAGCACTAACAATCAGTAGAAATTTGCAAATGACATGGAGGCATGAACATACATTTTCATGAGGACTTTGTTCATCTTCAGCATTAAAGTAAGGTAAGATAAGTCTATTCAGAGAGATGGAATAGTTCATTTCATACGTTCGTATCAAGTTTGTGCGTGCACAAACTTGAGGTGGTGACATATTCCTTTCTGTTCAGTCATTTGCGAAGCCATATAATGAAGGAAATTTTACATTAAGAACTATAAAAACTGATTAAGTCTCGTTTAGGACCAGAGAAGGCTTTGAAAGGTCAGGCAATGGAGATAGTGTTTAATGTTTATCCATAGAGTGCCAAAGCTAAGGCTGAAAACAATTTAAACTATAGCCTTTTTAAACACGTTTTAGCTGGAGAGGAAAGGGCGTGGTCATATTCATAGGAAAAAATTCCCTCTGTTATCTCTCAGAGGTGTGCACTCATTTGTTTACTACAATATAAATTTATTTCTCATTATATTTTAATATGAAGTGTCATTTACATATTAGTATTTCAATAAAGGGTTTTTTGAAATTCATCGGAATATGATGTGATAGGTGATGTTTACATTTCATTCAGCTTGGTAAATGGCTGAACCGAAAGAGAAATTTTGCTTAGAAGCTCGTGCATGTGTAATTGAACTTTTCCGTTTATCTGAGCAGTCTTTAGAAAAGCAAGTAAATAAACAACTACTTTACAGTATAGAGCAATGAGAAAAGGATTTCCCATAGCACAGTTTAAAAGGTACGGCTTACGACTGTTTTCTCTGAGGTGTCACATCAAGTGAATACACTCCCCGTCAAAAATATTGCAACACCTGTATATCTCCAGATTCTTTTAGTTTAACAGGCTAATCCATGTTTTATTTTATTTCTAGCACTGGAATAAGTCACATGAGAGCCATTAGGGATTATTCATATCATTGTTACTCGCTCTTTATAAAAAAAAATGAAGGATTAAACATTTTGTTGATTGATTTGAATCCATTTTTTTCTCTTTACCTTTCATTGACCCTGTACATCAATTTCCTGCTTAATTTGGTATGATTTAGTGTATTCTTGTAATAATGAGTTGTTGAGGTCACGATTATGCAATAAGAATAATTAATCTTCACAAAGAAGAAAAATCTTTGCGTTACATCGCTAATTTCCTTGATTTTCATTACGTTTCAATTTCAAATGCTATAAAAAGGAACAGAGATACCGGAAGTCACTCAAGGTAACCAAATTCAGGACATCCAAAAGCCATCAATCTCATTGACGACCATTCCATTAAGTTGTAAGCGCTCGGGAAACGCCCTTCCTCTGTTTCGGGCATTAAAATCTTAGTTACTGGAGTTCGTGGGATATGAATCATGTCATGTCAGACTCTAACGTTAAAAGAGGATTGAGAGAGCTAGGCCTTAGCTCAAGAGTGTTTGGGAAAAGGCCCCTTCTTACTGCAGAACATCGTAGACAGGGGCTAAGATTTGGAAGGGAACACCAATCTTGGACTGATGGAATGGAAGAATATCCTCTTAACTGATGAGACGATAATGGGCCTTAACAGGTGTCCAAATGCTGGTGGTCTAAACATCACAGATCCCATTGACGATCGTTCTATTAAATTGTAAGCGCTCGGGAATCGCCATTTCACTACTTTAGGCATTGGAATCTTAGTTACTGGTGTTTGTGGGATATGAATCTCAGAGTCTAATGTTAGGAGAAGACTGAGAGAGGCAGGGCCTACCTCAAGAAGGTCTGTGAAAAGGTCCCTTCTAACATTATAGAAGAGGCTAAGATTTGCAAGGGAACGTCAATCTTTGACTGAAGGAATGGAAAAATATCCTCTTCACTAATAAAATGAGAGAGGGCCTAACAGTCCAGATGGTCATGAAAGAGTGCGGAGAAGACCTAGAGAAAGGTACTATAGGTTCTGTGTATGAGAAACTGTCACGCACCGAATTGGTGCCGACCAAAGGAGTGGCCTTGAATGCTTTTAAGTATGTGGAAATGATATAACAAGATCATGTAGTGCTTTATATGCCTCTCATTGGCGCAGAAGCATTGTTTATGCATGAGAAGGCCTGGCCACATAAGGCAGCATGTGTTTCTAACTACGTGAAAACTACATATCCGTAACCTTAAGTGGTCTGTGAGAAGTCCAGACCTTAATCCAATTGAATTTTTGAGTGGAACAAACTGAAAAATAAGGTTAGGTCACAGGATTCACCTTCTACTACCCTTGAAATGCTAAAGAAAGCTGTATTGCAGGAAACATGCAATATACCACAAGATTTTATTAAAAAACTGATAATGAGTATGCCCACAAGGATGGAAGCAGTTATTAAAGCCAGAGGAGGCAATACTTCTCATGAAGTGCCATTAACACTTTCGGTGCGGGTGTCCTTTCAGAAGGACACTAGCGATCCTACCCGCTTACGAGTGTCCCTTCGGAAGGACACTCCTCTATTACTTTTCCCTTTGGATTCTAAAGGCTCCTAAATAGAGGGGATATACTTTTTAGCTTCAGGTAAAGACAGTTGCCTTCAGTATTGTTTGGGCTTTCCAGCAGTGTTGTCCGTTTTCAAATCGGCTGACTGGAAGAGTTTTTATGAATTTCTAAACTTTTTCTTCAATAAATTGTTCATGAGTAAGTACAATTTATTATATAATGGATATTTACTTCCTGATTTAATATATTTAAATACTACTCATATTTTTTGTATCGTTCCTTTAGTAACGTCAACAAACGCATCGATTTTTCCGTCCAACGAGTCTGATTTACATGAATCTTAACCATTATGCCACTCAGCATCCTCCAGTTGGTAACCCTCCGCGAAGAAAGCATCTTAGGTGTAAGAGTTGCAAAAAAAAAAAAAAAAAAACAAAAAAAAAACCTGGTACTGCCCTGACTGTGAAGAGTGTCCTGGAGTCTGTCAGGAGAAAGAGTGTTTTTTGGCATTTCACGAAAAAGAAGGCTTCCGAATAATTTAGGGCTAGCTGCTACTCTAAATAGATGTAAATAGTTTTTGTTTTTCTAAAATAATTAGGTTAGTTTTTTAAATAATTAGATTAATTTGTTTAAATAGTTTCAATGTAAATAGTTTTTGTTTCTATTTAAATAATTAGTTTAAATTTAATCACTGTAAATTATTTTAAATGATCATAATAAACAGCTTTGTAACAAAAATATGTTGTCATTTCATTTACCTAATAAACTTCAATAAATATCTGGTGATTCAAAGTAAGCATTATGTCAATAATTTGTTATTAAAGTTATGTTTGTTTTTCCTAAAAGGAAAGTAACACAAAATGTTAAACCAACGAAACAAAGAAGATGGCTGAAAATGATAACGGTAAAGGGTGATTCTTGACCTCCTTCTATTAGTTTTGAATTGAAAAGAGAAACAGTCTTATACCTGCAAGGGTGAAAACACATTTTGCTGAATAATAAACCTAAACTAAAATAAGTTAGGCCTGGGGGGAGGTGGGGTGCAAGTCGGCAAGGACGAAAGAAGGGAACCGCCAGGTTGCAAAAGGTGGCTGTAAAAGGTGGTTTTGGGACACACAGATAGAAACATTTTCTGGAGGCTGGGAACAAAAACTGAAAGGTGGTCAAGATAGATTTGAATTGATTAGAATGTAAGTAAGTTCAACCCAAGGTGAAAGTTATTTTCACAAGAGAAAGAACTGTCATTCTAATCAGATAATTTGATTTTTCTACGCATATATTCCTAGAAAAAAAGTTGTAATAATTGATCTCATACCAATGTAAATTAGCTGATTCCCACAGATTTGAAATAACAACTAAAATAATTATATTGCAAATGGTGTTCAACGTTAATGTTAAAATAATTGAAAATATCCTACAAAATAAATAAACATTAGGTGTAGGTGTAGCAGGTTGAATCCCTCGCTTACAGGCTGTCCCTCCTGAAGGACACTTCCGAAAATGCAATTCCGGTTAGTTTTCTTTGTTGCATTACTATTAAACTCATCAGACATGATTAAAAAAAAATGTATTCATGAAAAATTCAAACAAAAAATGCACCCGTAACTGAGGTATTCCTTAAAAATGACACCCGCATCGAATGTGTTAAAGACCATAAAATTTGAATTTTATTACAAATTAAAAACATATTAAATTTTATTAATCTGTTCAATAAACTTGTATGATTTGAATTTATGAGGCTTTTTGTACATTTAAACCTGCTGTTCTCCTAAAAATAAAAGAAATCTAGGTGTTGCGATATTTTTGAGGGGGAGTTTAGTTTAAAAATATATGTGATTTTAGGGAATATTAATGTTTAGGCAACTTTGTTTGCAGAATGAAAATTCTAATTTTTATTTTTTTGTTTTTTAACAATTTCCAGCAATAATAACCATGCAGCTCTGGGAGACTGTGAGCCACAAATAGTGAAATGCTACATTTTCAAAGTATGTTACCAACCACTCAATATGAAATTCTTAGCAGAATAAAAATAATTTCTCACCAGTTTTCAGTCATCACAATATCAACATCAAAAATAAATTTAATGTACATACCTTTCATAAATCCATAAACAAGATTACTATATTCTTCCCAAGCCAGTTTTTCCTTGTTTTCAGGATTATGCATTTTCCATGAACGTTCCACATTGTCTCTCATATATTTTTGTTGTGTATAACGAATCCAATCCTTTAATTCATCATGCGAAACAAAACTATCAGAATTAGTATCTATTTTGTGAAAAATTAGCCTAAAAAAAGAAAAACATTTATTCTCATGAAAGCAATGAAAACAAGATAAAATACAAATTAGGCTAAATTTAGGAAAGGAAAAATTAAATCAATCCTGTTGTGTCCTTCTCCTTGCCTCATCGTACTTTCCTAACCTACACACTGTCATCAACTCCACTCTTTAATTACTTCCTAGTTTCTTCTATTCATTCACTTGGAGTTTTAGTGATGAAAATAGTTTTGATACAAATCAGTTTTCATTCTTCTCATAAAGTATGTAATTTTAAGACATGTATACAACTGAACATCTATCATCCCCTCTTGGATATCTCAACAGGCAACTATCTCTCTTCTATTTGAATTTAATATGACAGAATAATATGAAATAAGCTGCCAACCAAAAAATAAGTCCGTTCAAAATAACAAAACATGATATAAAATTTGAGCAGGTTTTTCTACAGTTTTTTAGCAGATCTTCATATTTTTTATATTAAATACCTTAATCGCTTTTGACTTTCCTCTGGGCTAAGTTGATCAAAAGATGCGGCTTCTTCGCCAAGGAAAGCTTCATGATCGAAATTAGAATTATGAACACCATCTTTATAATGTTCAGTTTTTACCTGAAATCAAACACCAAGTTAATCAAATAACTAATAAAAAATGAAGGTTTTTACAACACAGATTTTTAAACAAGCTCCAGGAATTTGAACACTGTTTAAGCAAGTAAAACAACATTAGACAATGAAATAAAGAAACACTTTGTTCTCAAGAGCCTTATTCCATTATCAACCATCTTCAACTTCACTAGACCAGAGAATGTGTGAATCTTACTTTATTTATGAGGTTAGCCCCATTATGAAAAATAAGTTCAAAAATAAAAAAATGTGTTAGGAAACTCTGAGGCTAGTATCTAATAGCCAGTTAATGCTGTACTAATGAGCCATTTCATATATTTGCTTCATGCACTAATACTGTATTTTGCAGTATATCCCACAGAAAGAGTAAATGCGAATAGAGTAAGTAAAGCTTACTAGGGAAGAGTAAACAACATTTAAATAATAATACAACCACATAAAAAAAAAAAAAAAAAAAAAAAGTCAGGACCCAGAGAGCAGACCATGTTTACTATATGTTTTTGGGGTCACTAAATCCGAATCCGAGGTCAGAAAAACCCCTGCATTTTTTGTATAAGGCCCACCCCCCCCCCCAAAACTCATAATTTAGGATAGTTTACACAACCTATAATAATCATAATATTTTAATATCCTATAAGTTGTTAATCAAAATAATTGACTTTTTCCTTGGTACTGCCTTTTAGTGCTTAAAAATACTAATTTTTTGAGACTTTGATGAACTTGATAGTTCCATTTGGAGTGAAGTTACAGCCTTTTAAATATATGACTTTTCTAAAAACTTCATCTTTTCGCTTATATTTTAATAGTTAATATGTTTTCTAAGGCATACAATCATTGAGTTTTTATACAAAAATTGGCCCAAGGCCTTGGGAAGTGATTCTTGAACTGATGCAATCCTTAAAATCCCTACATAAAACCGTTAAAATCTCCCCATATTTTATTTGAGCAATGTGTCAATTGAAGTAAATTAAATAAACGACCTAAAATAAATTAATTAAGCTTCCATTCTCGAACTTTTTTTTTTTTTTTTTTTTTTTTATAAATTTGCCTACATATTAGTCCTCTATGCATTGGAAAAAGATAGGACCCTCCAAGCCATACTCGTTTTCGAGATATTGAGCCTCTAAGGGGGTCTCCCGTGGTCTAATGGCTAGCGCCTTGGATTCATAAGCGGGAGATGGTGGGTTCGATTCCCAACCTGCGGCAGGAATTTTATCATCCCATGGCTCACTGGTAAAATTCCTCGCTGCACCCTGGATGTCGGCGCTAATGACCTAGATGTAGATGCCCAAAAACAGGTCAAAAATATGTCACAATGTATGACAAAGATAGCAGTGAAATATGCCAGGGCTATATACTAATAACACGGAATTGAGACTTCGAATGTTTATATCCCGAAAAGAAGTACTGCTTGCCTTATTAAAACTTCTGTCAGCAAGATTAGGTTTAGTTTTATGTATCATATACTAGTTTCCCAGAAAAATGGTAAGCAAACTCGCTTTTTTATTAAGTAAACATGGATACGCCCTGCCTTTGTCTCCCATGTTAAAAAGTGAAACTTTGATGCACAATATCTCGAAAACGAGTACGGCTTGGAGGGTCCTATATTTTTCCAATGCATAGAGGACACTTTTATTAACATGTAGGCAAATTTATAAAACAAAAAATAATAATTCGAAAATGGAAGCTTAATTAATTTTTTTTAGGTCGTTTATTTAATTTACTTCAAATGACACATTGCTCAAATAAAATATGGGGAGATTTTAACGGTTTTATGTAGGGATTTTAAGGATTGCATCAGTTCAAGAATCACTTCCCAAGGCCTTGGGCCAATTTTTGTATTAAAACTTGATGATTGTATGCCTTAGAAAACATATTAACTACTAAAATATAAGCGAAAAGATGAAGTTTTTAGAAGTCATATATTTAAAGGGCTGTAACTTCACTCCAAATGGACCAATCAAGTTCGTTGAAGTCTCAAAAAATTAGTATTTTTAAGCACTAAAGGGCAGTACCAAGGAAATAGTCGATTATTTTGATAAACAACTTGAATAAAAATGTTACAGTGTAAAATATCCTAAATTATGAGTTTTGGGGGGGTGGGCCTTATACAAAAAGTGCAGGGGTTTTTCTGACCCCGGATTCGGATTCAGCGACCCCAAAAACATATAGTAAACATGGTCTGCTCTCTGGGTCCAGACTTTTTTTTTCTTTTTTTTTTTTTTTTGTGGCTGTGCATTTAAGGACATTATCGTATATTTGAAACAACAACAAATAAAATAAACACAGAAAAATGCAATAAATTACCCCCCTCTCACTATAAAAAAAAGAAAAAGAAAAGTAGACTTAAACTTACAATTGGTATCTCTGCCTCTGGAATTTCTCTGTCCCCCATTATAGTTTTATTAAGTAGGAAAAATATTGGAAGGGTGAAAAAAAAAACTGAATGCATCTGAAACCAAACAGGTAAGCAGTATTTCATCAAATTATTTATAGTAATATGGAAAAGAAATATATGGTTTTTGGATTCATAAAGTATAATATGCTTCTAAGAATTAAAACATTATACTTTGAGAAGATAAGAACAAAAGGCTCTTAATATTTTCATAAATACGGCACATACTTATAAATATCCTATTTATTTCAGTAAAACTAAATGAGATAGTAATTCAGGAATTGTGTCTGCTTTTAATTCTTAATCATAAGATGATTATAAGTAATTATAAAAATAACAATCAAATGCACGAGTAAGGGCCTCTCATAGAAGAAATTCTATGAATCTTCAATATGACTCTTTTCACACATGTATGTTATGGTAGAGATTAGAAATAAATTTTACATTATAAAAAATGTCCGATTCGCAATGAACGATCTTATCACGTTTCCATAACGTTCTTATCTGTTGTGTGTGGAACAACGTAATAGATATACTAAAAATTTATGAAAAATTAAAACACCAACTCCAATGAAATCTTAAAGAAAAGTGAAATTTTAGGCACCATTAGCTTACATTAATGGAAATTACTCACTTCGCCTCTTCGACTTCCACTGTTAACCTTCAAGTAGGGAGGTGGGGTGTTCACAGCACCCCATGACTTAATTACCTCTATATTTTCAATTTAGAGATTTTCAATCTTTTTCATCTCCTTGGTACCTTCCTAAATAGTAGTTATGTTCACATTTAGGTTATATTTGCATCAGAAAATACCTTATTTGTCCGTCTTTCGGGCCTTTTATTGGCTTGGGGTGTTCACAACACCCCACCTCCCTACTTACGTAACAAAAATTTTAAATATAATTTTTTGTTTCGCCCCCGACAATTTGACATTTTATATGAAGAAAATCAAGAAAGAATGGAGAGGCTTTTTAGTAAGTAGGTATGTAAAGATGATGGAAAAGTTGAGTCTATTGATTCGGATGAAGAGGAAAGAGATTTTTTTGAAAAATCATTCCTTGAAACATCAAGTGAACAGTCGGATGAAGAATTATTATAGAAGGCTGAGATGAGAAGCTAGAAATAGTAACATTTTATAATCTATCAAAAGGTGATGTAGACATTGACAAGATGTGCACTACACTTCCAGTAGCTCGGCGTGGCCTCTAACTGTCTTCTTTAGAATCCTCCACATAGCCGGCATTAACTCTCAGGCAATATATGTAGCAAATAATCCTACTACGAACTCTGGTGAGGGTCAAGTTCTTGAGAGATATTGGGTTTGAACTGATTAGACCACAAATTGAAAAGATAGCAACAGAATCTAGGATTCCTAAATACATCAGGCGGCCAAAATGAGCCTGTCTGGTAGATGAAACATTTGTTCAATACAGACAGAAAGTAAAGTTTAGATAAGAAAACAACGAGTTTTTGTTGTTTTTGAAAAACATTTCTGCAAATGAATGACATGAAGTAAATATGTTGTGGTCATTTAGAGTTAGAAATATGCACTATTTCACAGATTAAATTAGTATACTTTGCAAGAAAATATTATAAATTAAGTACTTGTTTTGTCTTCTTCTATGCCTTAATAATCAAATTAAACTTTAGAATAAAAGATTTTCATTATCAACAAAGTCACATTTTTGATAACTGTATAAAAACAAAATTACAAATGAACAAAAATGATTCAAATTTTATTATTAAAAAAAATACCATATTTGAGCATTGCAATTAATTATTTGGTTATATAATATTGGTAATGGGTTTAAAAAAGTGAAATAATTAAGTAGATGCTAATTTTAAAGACCCATTTTTATGGGAGCGATTTTTTTCATTGGGGTGTTGTGAGCACCCCACCTCCCTACTTACGTTAGTGTAAACCACCTCCCTACTTAAGGGTTAATAAAAGCAACCAACAATTTTTTCTCATTATATGTATCTTGTTTTTGTTTGTTTTGGCCATATTAATTTTATTTATAACCATTCAAAGCAGCAAAAAACTTTCAAAGTTTTAAGCAATTATTTCTCCAACTGATACCATCACATTGAAAATTACTTCAGAACCATTTTTGTAGCGAATTTAGTTAGGTTTTTAGCTTTCGAATGGTCTCCTTCCACTTACCAACCACTTTTGAGATATTTGAGAAAATATTTTTTTATTCTAATACTTCCTTAACACTAAATATAACCTAAATTTAAATATCCTAGTTTTGATGAATGTCAAACATCTGGAACAATTTTCATTCATTTTTTAATATCCGAGCCGAAAATTAGTTACAAAAACTAGTTTTATCTATTTTTCTTGACAATGGTAACAGACACTGCCTCTAAAATGGTTTCATTTGTTTCCCTAAATTAGAAAACGTATCAAAAGTGTACTTCTAATCCATTAATCCAAAAAAGTAAGTGCTAATATTTTTTTTGGTGAGAATTCCATCCAAAACCCATTTTACTGTGGGTGGATTCTGCTGGTTCACGAACTTGACCTTTCAAATTTGTACCACAATTATTAATGTTTTCTGTGAGTTCTGAAACATGAAATTTTCTAGTCAGCAATTCTGGATTGCGTTCTGGGTCGACATCATAAGCGGATTTCCTTTCTATAGAAGGAAGGAGAGAACGCGCTGAAATAAATTCTACATAACTGTTGGGCCATGGTTTGTAATTTATTTATATATTTAATTCTCTTTCACTTATCTAAAAACAATTATTTATTGATTCAATTAATCAACAAAAATAATGTATGAGCAGGATCTAAAGCTTAAAATGTCTGTTTTATAAGCAATACTTAATAATTAACTGTATCTGTCAAAAGCCAAGCCTCTTTCTTAGTCTCCTTATACATTGATAATTAGAGATTTCTCTGGCCAAATTAAAATCCTTGTTAATCAATTTTGGATGGTATTAAAATAATAATTTGGCAATTTATTTGGCCAAATTATTATTCTTTTTTGAATGTTTGGTTTAATTGAAATGTTGTAATTATGTGTCTTGATTGGAATAGTTTATTGTTTGTTTAGTTTATACCAGGTCATCCCATAAGTAATGTTGGTTTTTAATGGCGTGCAATAAGGTATTGGATAAAATCAATGAAACACGTTCAATCTAAAATGTATAACAGTTTGCAATCTTGGAGTCAAATTTCGAATATGCTTACATTTGGTCAACCTGTACGAGGCTCATCTTCAAGCTTGCTTGATCAAAATCATCAAACCACCGCTGCACTTGTCGCTCACTAATGAAATTTTTGCCTTATATTTCTACAAGTTTTCGATTATTTGAAGCAGAATTTTCTTCTTTATCGAATTCCAAAAGCATAACAGGGTGTAAGTGGTGTCTTGGGAGATCCATTTTAAATGAAATTTCAGCACAGAATAAATAAGTTTCACCAACCAAAACATGATAAATATACGTGTATTTAATGCTATAATAAACAAAAATAAATGGAATAGGAGGGATTAGTAATATAAACATAAACAGGCAGAATATTAAAAAACGACATTAGTTATGGGATGACCTGATATTATACAGGGATGGTCTCTTATAAACGTTGCTTTCATTTATCTTTATATCTTGATTTTTATAATATCCAGATATTACACAGTCTATCTACTTCAATTTTTACAATCATTGGTCTACGAGGATAGTCAGATAAAGGTAGCAGGGAGATGCTTCAATTTCTTGAAAAAAGTCCTAATCTTGTTCTATGGAAGCGAATCTTGGACCATTACAATAAAAATAAAAATAGAGTAATATCTAAGCAAGTGAAATGAAGTACCTAAGGAAGGACGAAGGGAAGATAAGATGAGACTTTGGAAGGAACACGACTATCAGCCAGAGCAACTTAAGAGGGCGTTGAAGCAAGAAAGAGACCAAAAGGAAGACAGAGAAAGACATGTAGTAAAGGACTGAGAGAGGTCATGAAAGGAAAGGTCTTAAGTGGAAAAGGAGGAGATAGCTTTCGTGGACATTAAGATGAAAAATATAGCATATTAAAAGATTTAATTCGTTATTGGTCTATGAATTTTTCTAGTTATGAAAATATTGATCAAAGTTGTGATTTATTACTGACTAAATATTAATTTATAAAAACTTGTAACTGTTTTATTAAAAGCATCTCAAAATGTTTCATGTGTCTTTGTTCACCTCTTCAGGTGTGTATCTTGAAGGAAGTGTTCTCATCATAAAGTTAGCTGAGCAATAACCACGAATGTGCAGTGACCATAATTGTAATGCATAATATAAAGAATTACCTAACAGTGTTATTCAGTATCAAAGGGGACGTAACTAAAAAATAAATACAATAAGATGCCCCAATGGACAAGAGAAGCAGAAGGTGATTTATGCTCATACAGATTGAAGAATCAGAGTTGATTGGTGTTCAAAAGGCATGATTTATACTGAGTAAAAAGCGGCATGGCGCTAAATAAACATGAATTAAAGGTTTATACGATGCTAATGATCTGTGTAGTCGAGACACCAAAAACAGAAGTCCAGGTTCATGAATAAAGCTAGTATATTAAGTTAAAAAACAAAAGGCCCAAACCATTCCACTTTAACAGATTAAAGTATGGCCTTGAAGGATTTAATATGTGCTTACATAGAATCTGTAAGTGATACATACATATAAAAGATTACAAAAGAAAAAAGTCTGTATATTCTTCATGTATAATATCTGAATAAAACAATATTAAAAAAATGCAATAAATTTTGTTATCAATTATAACAAAGGGTAATAATACCACTATGTTTATGTTAAGATTTCAAATATAGAAGGTCAAAAACTAAAGAAAATAAACAAATAAATAAAGACATTAATCGAGTGTATCTCACCTTTTTATTATAAAAGAACACAAAACATGAGCTGTTACAAGAGGGCGGATACCTTCCCAATGATAAGGGATCTAGAAAATATCAACAATCTAGAAAACAGACGAGAAAAATGTATGGGAATACATTAAATAGTAGGTCATTCCTGTTTAATGATAAACATTCAACACCAACTTCTCACAGAAGAAAAAGGAAAAGGTGAAAACAAATATAAGTTAATTTCTTTCAAAATATTAACCGGCAAAATAATAGGGACGTTAGTGAACGTTGTAGTCAAAATATTGGGGACGCTTTTTGTCTTTTTTTTTTTCATATAGTGAAGAATCTCGATTATGACGGTTTAATGCCTCACTCAGCATGTCCAACAAACTCTTGATTTGCAAGTGAAGCCCGTCCATCCCAAGACTGTAAAATTTGTAGTAAATGTACACAGGCAAATGGCAAGTCATTATTAAGCTTGCCTTAATAAAAGTTACTGCAAAAATTTAAAAATATAAAAACAAAAAAAAATCTGAATTATTTTATGCTGACATGGCTTAGTTCATAATTATTTTCCTTGGATTAATGGCAGCATGGGCGTATATAGAAAATAATTTCGGAGGGGGGGAGGGCTGAGACCATTTCAGGTGTAAGGAATACTAACAATTTAGATCTTGGAAGGGTTTTAGCCAACTTAGCTAGAGTTTATAGCTAATTAGTTTTAGAATACTGCTCTTGTATTGCTTTTCCATTTTATTAATAATTACGACCATACAACTCTTTTTTCGTTGACCGTTTTCTTACCGAGTAAAAATCTCACTGTTTTTAGTGATTTTTTTTTTTTTTTTTTTTTGAAATATTTACAAATTATGATCAAGTGTGTTGATACAGATATTGATATGTACATATGATCAATACGGAAAAAATTAAAATAAAATAAGTACAAAATTTGGATGAAGCCAACCGTAGTTGGCACTTTAATAGTTATTTAACTAAATATTTCAATGATTCCAGAAGGATCAGGTAAGATTCCAGAGTTTTCTCGGGGCCACTGTCTCTTAAGCTCTTAAGCCGCCTGGGAGGATTGTCCGGGTGGGATTGTGAAGATAAGGATTGACCTTCAGGATTAGGATGGTGAGACAATTTGGAATGGAAAATTTGGAAACGGGTTTTAGCAAGGTCAAGGACAAACGGGATGTTAAGGTCATTATGTAGGGTTTTGTTGGATATGGAGAAAGGTGCGTTGACAATTTTGCGGAGAACTTTTGACTGGAATGCCTGTATTCTGTTGATGTTGGATGTTTTTGCAGATCCCCAGAGTTCAAGCCGTATGTCCAAATGGGTCGAATGATTGTTTTGTATATCGTAAGCTTGTTCTGTATCGATAATATAGATGAAGGTCCAAGGAGTTGTCTTAGTAGTCCGTATCTTTTGTTCAGTTCTTGTCTTTTCAGTCTTGTGTGAGGGTTCCATGTCAGACGGCTGTCAAGGTATAGCCCTAGGTATCGAACCTCGTTAGATACTAGAAGTGGAGTATTTTTGAGGTAGACAAAAGGCCATGATCTCCGGTGGAGGGTGAATGTTACCTGTTTGCATTTTTCTGGGTTGATTTTTATTTTCCACATTTCCCTCCAACGTTGTATGGCGGAGAGATGTTCCTGCAGATGTTGGGTTGCAACTGAAGGATCAGGGGAAGTTGATAGGATGGCAGTATCATCTGCGTAGGTTGTTAGTAGGGTTTGAGGGTGTGTGGGAATATCCGCACTGTAAAGAAGGAAAAGGAGAGGACCAATATTACTCCCTTGGGGGACTCCAGCATTTATGGAGCAGGTCGGGGAAAGAGTTGTGCCTTGTTTGACTTGGAAGGATCTATTTCAATCAATCAATCAATCAATATATTTGAACCAATACATAAAAGTATTATTTACAAATGGTTAAGGGAGAAAAAAAATACATTAACAAAATAAATATAAAAACAAAACAAAAATAGGAATACATAAATAAATAAAAGTAAACTGAGAATGAATTAAAAAAAAAAAATTATTGCAAATGAAAGAAGTCTTGATAACATCTTGGCTTTAGACGTGTTACAATCTTCTCTCCTAGCTGAAAATAGGCGGCTCCTTCTATTGTTGGTAGTTTTCCGTAGTGCCTTTGGGTGAGTTTTTCAATGTGCTCTGCGGAGTGGACAACCCTGAGCTCTCTGTGGATTTGTGTGTTTCGTATAAAAGGAGGTGCATTTAAAATAATTCGAAGAATTTTATTTTGAAACGCCTGAAGTCTTCGTCTGTTTGTGTTACTGGTACTGTACCAAACTGGGCATGCGTAAGTCAGCAATGGAATAGAGTTTTGTACAATAGAACTGCGCATTTGTTTCTAAGTGGTGTTTTCTTGTTTAAAAGTGGGTATAGTAGTCTTAGTCGTGTGTGAGCCAATTGAAGTTTGAAGTTAATTTGAGGTCTCCAGGTCAGTCTAGTGTCAAAGTCAACGCCAAGGTAGCGCACACTTTGGTCCTTAGGAGTCCAAGGAACTCGGGTCTATCCAATCCGCAAGGAAGGAGAAGTCCTGTCATCGAAGTGCCTCAGTGCGAATATCTTTGCTTCAGTCTTCGATGGATTGAGACGGAGTTTCCACCTTTCGAACCACGATGTAATGCTGTCCAGTGATGACTGAAGGTCTGCGATGGTTTCTGGAACATTATTTCCTTGGCTCATGATTAGTGCGTCATCTGCAAACAGAGCAACCGTGGCAGTTTGAGGGTCGGGGATGTCGTGACAGTACAAGTTAAACAGTTAAGGGCTCAGTACTGCTCCTTGTGGCACACCAGCAGAAACGGTTATTTTGCGACTGATGCTGTTTTTAACTCGCACTTGTAATGTTCTTTCGTCGAGGAACGAAGAAATAATATTCACAAGATAGCACGGTGGCCAAGTTTTTTTGAGTTTATACACAAGACCCTTGTGCCACACTGTGTCGAATGCTGACTTGACATCTAAGAAAACAGCTGTTGAATACTTTTTTTCCTCAAATCCCTTTAGTATTAATTCAGCTACCCTCTGTATTTGGTGGACAGCTGAGTGTTGAGGTTTGAATCCAAATTGACGTTGGGGAATGATTTTGTTCTCCTCTAAGTGCCGGCGGAGTCTCTTCTCAATGCATTTTTCGAAGACTTTAGCCATTGTATTTAGAAGGCTTACTGGTCGATAGCTGGTGGGATCTTCCTTTGGTTTTCCGGGCTTGTGAAACACTACCACAACAGCATTTTTCCACATTTTTGGGAAGTAATCCCATCTCAAACAAGCATTAAATATGCTTGTGATAAGTGCAATACCCTTCTGTGGAAGATGTTTAAGGACGACATTGGATATAAGATCGTCTCCTGGAGATTTCCTATTTGACAGTTTCCCGATGATCGTATTTACTTCGTAAGGAGTAATGAAGTCGATGTTTTTTTTTCAACTGTCGTAATTGGTGTTTGTAAGTAGGTATTTACGGTTACGTCTATGTCTCTGTTAGTTTTAGTGTCGTTTGTGAATTGTCTGTGAAAATGTCTAGCCAATAATTGGCATTTCTCTTCATCTGTATTAGCTGTCCCTGTCTGGTCAGTCACTGAGAATATGTCAGTTTTCTGTCCTGTCAGTCTTTTGGTTTCTTTCCACAGATTTGCGTCACCAGGAGTAAGACTTTCTGCAAATCTCCTATAATTTTCGAATCGGGTTTGATCTAGCTCCCACCTAATTTGCCTAGATAGTCTATTCACTATAGTTTTTAGGACGGGGTCTTTCGTCCTTTGCCATCGGTGTCGCAGAGTGTTTTTTTGTCGTATCATTTGTAATATGTGTGGTGGAGTGCTGTTTGATAGTCCTGTCCGTTTGTCTGTGAATTGAGTGAATGTCGCTTTCTGTATGGATGTGTATATGTTTGAGTGAATGATTCTATTGTTGAATTTATTTCCTCCTTATTATTGTATGTAGGTGGAATTGAGAATGTACACATTTCTTGAGAGAACAATTCCCAATTTACCTTCCCAGTAATTAGCCGAGGGAGTGGTTCTATGTAATGTCTTTGTATTCCCAATGTGCAAATGACAGGGATGTTGTTAGAGTCTAAGTCTATAATGGTTTTGAGGTAAATAGGAATGTCAAGTTTGTGAATTAGAGCTATGTCAAGTATGTCAGGTAAATGTCCTTATCGAGTGGGATGGAATGTTGGTTCGTCTGGGGATTCAATGTGTATTCCAAGATTTTCCGTTACAGTCTGAAGTCTAGTACCGTTACAGTTCAGTGTCCGGCAGTTCCAGTCAGTATGTTTACTATTTAAGTCCCCTAACAGTAAGGTAGGTTCTCCTGTAAAGATCAGTTCGAAGTCGTTTTGGATTACTCTCCGTCGAGGTCTAAGGTAAGCTGAGATAATGTTCACTGTTCTGTTGTTGTTTGTCGTCAATTTAACTCCGACGGCTTCGAGATGTAGCAGCCTGGGAAGGAGAAAGTGGGAATGTTTTAAACCCCTCTTTATACATAAAGCTACTCCTCCAAAACGTTCTTCGCTGTCCTGTCTATATAAAATGTATCCTCCTATTCGTAATGTGTCGTTCGGTTTGAGGTGAGCCTCTGTCACACAAGCAATGTCAACCTGGTATCTACTCAGAAAATTTAAAAATAAGGTCAGTCGTTTTTTCAGTCCATTGGCGTTCCAGTTAAGGATAGTCAGATTTTGAGTATGTCCGTAATTAGGGTTGTCCATCGCTGTTTTTGAAGAAGTCTTGTATGAAATTGAGTAGGAGATTTTGTAAGTAAGGTATGATTGGTTTAATTAATGTTATAATCAGAGAGCTTAAGTCTAGGTCTGGTTTATTGGAGTCAGTATTTTGAGTTTGTGTAGGAGAAGAAGGTTTTGGAGTAGAGCTAGGGGCAGAGTGTGTACTAAGACACCGACGTTCAAACCAGGCATTGGTTTTAAGTGGCTCAGGGCAGTGTGTTGATTGTACTGGGGTGTGAGTGAATTGAGAGTTGATTGGGGTGTGAGTCTTTTATTATGGGTGTAGGTTTTATTGGTGGACGAAATGTTTGAGCTTTTGCTGGCAGTTGCTTGTTTTCGATTATGTTTGGATTTGAGGGTTGGGGAATTATTCGATGCCTAGAATGACCTTTAAAAGCAGAGCATCCGCGATACTTAGCACTGTGCTTATCTCCACTTGCGCACTCTAATTTGCGCACTTAAGTAAGTTATCATCGGCCGTACAAATGTTTGTCAAGTGAGGTCCTGCACAACGGCTACATCGTGGATCAAGCTTGCAATAATTTTTTGTGTGACCTACCCTCAAGCATCTTCCGCATTATACTGCGCGATTTGATAGCCTTCGGTGCTCAACTGTAACGATAGTGTAGTACAGTGCTTTGAGGTTAAATATTGTTTGGCCCTTTTCATCGTTTTTAATTCGACTGCACATAACGGAGTGGGGGCCCTCATTCGATTATGAAGTCTTGTGACACTCAGGACCGGATATTTCTTATTTGAGAGAAATTCGAATACTTCCGTATCGCTGAGTGAATAGGGAACTCCTCGGATGACGACTGAAAGGTTTTTTCCTCGGGGTTTACGTATGTATAATATTTTTTACTATTTGAATCATAAAATTTTGTCAAATTCCTGAAATCTCCAATGCTGGTGAGTGTAATTTTGATTTTTTGGTTGCATTGTATAATTTCGAAGCTATTTGTAACATTTGATTTAATATCATTTGTAATTTTTAAGTAGTTTTCATTTGAGCAAAGAAATATTGGTGGAATTTTAAAGGGTTTGTCTGTCGTATTTTCTGTAGTGGATTCTGTTAAGAGTTCTAATGGTTGGAATCTGTTTTGTAATGGTATTGGTGAGTTTGTAGTCTGTTTGTTGCGTTTCGTAGATGGTTCTGTATCTAGGTCATCGGGAGACTGGCAATCCATTCTTGGAGAAGGGTTGTGTGGAGATGGTAAACAAGGCCAGTCGTTGTCATGGGCAACGGATGGTTGAGAATTCTCACCTATATATATATATATATATATATATATATATATATATATATATATATATATATATATATATATATATATATATATATATTCCTCTTCTTTTAATCAAGGCCTTATAGATCACAAAATTGCTTCAAAACTTCATTTGGTAATACTGAAGGAGAGCGTCCTCAGCGCCGATTTTCTTCAAAGTTTGCACTATAACGTATTTTGGTGCTCTAAACACGAATCTGTTAAAAAAAAAAAGTTGCTCTCAACTAGGAAAGAAGTTATTAAGCACTAAAGTTCACTGTTACGAAGGTTACATAATTAATAATAATTAGCTAATGCCTTTATGATTTGTTCCTTCTAAGCTTCTCTAATTCCCTCTAAGCTGTAATTAGCTTGTTATTGTTATCGTTATTACAGTTGTTTGTAGAAAGTGTTCAATAAAAATGAAGTGATAATGCGCATAAATGCTTTTTTTCTGTGCGATTGCGGACTTATATCCACCGAACATCGCGTCTGAAGATGTCTAGGAGGATTAGAAGAATGCCTTGGACGACTTTTGGGCATAGAATTCTTTTAATTTCTGCGAGTTGGATTGACTAGGGGTTTTGATATCTTCCTGAGCGAGCGGAAACGCATAGCACGTATGCCCAAAAGCGACAGTTTACGACCACGTCAGCTACCACAGGTGAGTCTAAATTTCAATTACACTTCCTCATTAAGGACTATTGCGCATGCGCATGTTTACATATAAGCTGTTTACCCCGTCTTTTATAACCTCCATAACAGTGAACTATAGTGCTTAATAACTTCTTTCCTAGTTGAGAGCAACTTTTTTTTTCAACGGATTCGTGTTTAGTGCATCAAAATACGTTATAGTGCAAACTTTGAAGAAAATCGGTGCTGAAGGACGCTCTCCTTCGGTATTACCCTTCATTTAAACCATTTTATTTATGTCGACTAGTTTCTGGAAAACTTGGCCTTTCTTCACAGACAAACTTTTTTAAAATTATTTTTTTTAAAACATTACAATTTTGAATTCTTAAAATATTTAGTAGTATAAATTATATTTAAAATACCTTATCATAGGCGGCTCTAGACAAACATTTCTTGGGGGGGGGGGGGCTAATTTATTATGGTCCGTGCCTGGGATTTTTACAACCAGGCATCTGGAAATCATTAAGGAAGTATTTGATAAACTAAGAACATACATTAATTAGAACTTATTACTATTAATTTGCTTAAAAAAGTTATTTTTCTAACTGAATCGAAAAAGATTGCGAAATTTCATTCTGGGGGGCTAATCCCCCCCCCCCCCCCCCTTTAGCCGCAACTGTACCTTATACATAGTAGTCGTCATCTAATAACTTTGTCCAAAACAAACAAAAACTAAATTAAATTTTTTTTTTTTTTAAATCTTAAGGTAACAATCACCAGCCATGGCTGGTCTAGTACAAAAGAGAATAGGTCAGTGCGAGCATAGGGCAATACCAATAAGAAAGTAGTATTGTTCTCCCCTATCTCCAACATCTATCCCTTATTTTTCTTATTTCGTTATCGAGCATCCCACTAATTTTGCATTAAACTATGAAATACTCCACTAAGATATTTGATGTATTTTTTTGTATTTATAGCTCTAGAATTTTCTAAAATACATAAGTTTTCTATCGCTTTTCTTTTCGATCCACTTATTTCTTTATCCAATATTTTTACCTCGTCAAATTTAAAATTATGTTTATTCTTAATTGCATGATTTGATAAAGCTATCTGTATTAAATTGTAAGCCCTCGTCACTCCTGTATCCCTTAGAGGTCATAAAAATGAATTTTTGATACAATTGAATGCGTGTATCCTTCTGCTACCCGGTCTCATTGCATAGTTTGAATCACTTTGAAGGGCTTTATTTTTTTTTAAATATATCATTATTTGCCAATTATACAGTACAATAAGTATTTTTTATAACTCTTATGTTCATGATTTGATGACATGAAGGACCGATAGAAAAAAAGCCCATTGGCCAAAACCTATTAACTTGGACTTTTATCTTAGGTTACATTTTCTTTTAGGGTGACTATTTACAGAGAACGTTTTTAAGCCTGCCGTTGACTAATCCGAAGCCCAGAAATGAAAATGGTGTTGGACAAATTTATAGAGAAAGCGTAATAAGAGAAATGAGTAGAGATGAATGGCGGATGCTCGGCTATTTTAATGCCGTCCTGTGTGGAATCAGGAGGGTGAGACGGACATCTCCACGGTTGTGCGGGTTGACGCCTCGTATTGGTCAAAGGCCTCTAACGCCCTCGAAGCTTGTGAATAGGACAGTGCAGAGTCCCCATAAGCCTCAAGAATAACTTTTAGACCCCTCAAGGGATGTTGCAGTTTAGCGCAAAACATAATCGCGTAAAGTTGCTTTTTCTATGGCACGGTTAGCAAGCAGAGGATTACAATATCTGAGGTCCTGTCGCTTCCAAGGCTGTGCCCAAACTTGTCCGATCCCACTCTGACCAATAGGTACGGGAAATTTAATAGCATTACTTTTGGAACGCATCCTGTATTAGATTTGTAATCAATAAGCCGAAAAATAAAATACATTTTTCAGATATTTCAATTTTTTTAATTGAATAGATTAAATTGCACGGTAGAACTATTAAATAAAAGTTCTGAAGAGGTGCTAAGGATAGTTTTACAAATTTTACTGAAATTTAAAAAAAAAATACCTTATATGAAATATTGTATTAATGAAATCTGTGTATCTTTTAAAATTGAAGTATAAATTAAAGTTCACTTTTACTTCTTTGAACAGGTTTGATTTTTTTTTTTCAAGAGCCTCTATGTGGTTATACTTCTAATCTTGAAGGGTATTCAGAACACTATCTGGTTGCCTCCTTGGCTGTTTGTCTTTTCATCCCAGAGATTCTCATTTGCATTTTTGTCATTTTTTAGTATTTATATTCTTTATCTAAACATTGCAACATAATTCATAAAGAATGTTATCCCGAAAGTTTATATCCCTCAAGAAGTCTGCCAACCATTTCTCCACGTCGACCTTGGTAAGTTCTTTCCTTATTATATTTTTGAATAGAACCAATTTTCTAGCGCATTTTAATTCATATTTCATTAAGATTAAATTTGAAGGGTTTAATTGTATTTAATCTGTTTAAATTGTGAGCTAATTCTTCATACCAGAGTTAACTGCATGGGAGGGGCTGATGAATATAATGAAGCCAGGATACCGGCTTGAAATTATATAGTTTTATATTATGAAATAAAAATGGCATATTGACTGGTAAAGTTTGAATTTTGTGCTTTAAATATAAAATGGCTGCATTGTGGAATGACCCTTCTTCCAGGAGGTTTTTATTGTCATGACCAACATTATTTTAATGTGCATAATTTTCATGTAGTGAATTAGAATTGGTGACTTGGGATGCTTGAAAATGTGTCTTTTAATTATGCTTAAATTAGATGGTTGATTAGTTTTGAAATTTGAACAGGTTTCACTTGGCAACTGATATAAACTTTTTAATATTGTGTCTTAAAATCTTTCACTGGGCTTTAATTGCAAAGAATTTTAGAAGAGACAAAAAAAGTGCGACATTCTTCAGTCATATATGTTATTTGATCATGTCAGTTTATTATAATGCCTTTCAATTATTTAAGTAATAAAGCACTTTTCTTAAATTTAACAATTGAACAATATGTTCTAAAAATGTCTTTAGGACATTAATAACTTCATATTTTGGTGTAAATTTGCCAGTCACAATAAAAATTTGAGTTAGTGCGGATACTAATATTTTTATTTCTTACAAATAAAAGTTTTTAGCAGTCCTTTTCTAGGAGGAAGAGATATTTGATTGATTCTTTGTATTTAATTTATTTGTTTTGTTGGTTTCTACAATAGAAAATAGTCAAGAAAATAATAATTTAAAATTATCTGGAACTTCATAATTGAATTAGAATATATGTTATTTTAGATGAAATAAATATTGAACGCCAATTCAAAATTAGGCTAAATCTATTTTATATTTACAGCATGCCTTTAGAAATGAATGTTCCTAAATTTAGAATAGATATAGCTTCTGAAGAGTCGTCCAATGTACATTAAACTAGTAGAGCAAATAAATGTATGTTACTTATAGATTTTGTTTTTATTGATGACCTGCTGGTCATTTTGTTTTTGGTGTTGATATTTCAGAATCTCAAAAATATTGAAATTATTATTGACGAATAACACTTGGAAGAAAATGTTGCAATGTTACAATATTATTTTTTTTTTAACTAATAATTTCATGGAAAGAAGCACCTGGCTTTTGTCTTTGAAAGGAGTAGTATTTATTGTGTGACCATGATCCATTGTTAATATCAAAGCAAAATAAAATTAAAAAAAAAAAAAAAATGAACTTCAAATAAATACATTTTATTTAGGGTTTCAGTTAAATTCATTCCTTATTATTATATATGTCAATCATCGTTTTTAAGTATATATGGCAATCATCATTAATAAATATATATGAAAAACATATTTCATAATTATATTTGTGAAAAAAATATGATTATGGAAGGAGGAGTTGTGGAGTGGGGACAAGGAACCTGCAGAACAGTGCATCCACTCTTTCTGACAAAGGTTCAAAGAAATTAAAAAATATTATCAGACTACAGGCTATTAGATTTTTCTATTTTATTATATACATTTTTTCTTGTTCTTTTGAGGTTGTATTATCAAAAGTTAAATGTATGTTCTATAGCTAAATTCATGATTGTTAAAGCTTAATCCAGGTTAATGTGATTGGTTCGTGTTTGCTCAAGTGCTGAATGAAATTTGTAAATTTCGAAAATTGCCAAAAATTACAGCTACTTATTCTGTAATGCCATTTAAAAAAATGTTGTTTATTCTGCCTCCTTTAGTCAATTTGTTTATATATTGTATTATTTATGTTTCATTATTAACACCTCTTTCGAAGTATTACGCCTGACTCAACCCTGTATACATGACGAGAGGACTTCCTGACAAGGGAAGCCCCTGAAGAGGTGCGAACAAAGGCACAAAACTTGTCGGGCAAAATAAAGAAAATAAAGTAGTTGAACAAAAACGAATGGTGTACTGCTTTATCGACCCCCTGCCATAAAAAAAAAAAAAAGAACAAATCAGCCATCAGCAGTGAAGCTGTACTCACTATAGCTTTGGGGATGTTAGCAAGAGCTACTGAAAGCGCTCAGCATGAAGAAAAAAAAATTGATTTTGTGAAGGAACTGGACGTGTTTTGTTTAACTAAACAAGAACAAGTGAAAAATATATATTGGGTCATCAATCAGAAGAATTAGTACATACATATATGTGTGTGTATATATATATATATATATATATATATATATATATATATATATATATATATTAAAGTGTGTGTGTATATTTATGTATGTATGAATGTGTTTACACAAACACATATACATACATGTATGATCTTACTTTGAAGTAGTTTCAGTTTTCTTGTTCATATTTCCTTTGATACACTTATCGTTTGATAGCTGTGTTAGTAGTTCATGACCTTGACAAAGAAAGATAATTTTTTTTATTTTGTTTTATGAGTATGTTTTTTCGTCATTACATAATAATTGTTATTTGACTATAAGTTAGGAAAAATAGATATACACTTTTATCTTATCTTTTACACACCAAAAGCCATTTATTTTTGGCAACATATAAAAATTCATTATGAATACAAGATCAGGATGAAAAAATTCATGAGAAGGGATATTTAGATAATTGTACTTATTAATGCTTTAAATTCATTTTCACTTACTGCTTTTTTTTTTTTTTTTTTTTTTTTTTTTTTTTTTTTTTTTTTTACATCTTTTAATTTTTTAATTTAGTATTAATATAACCAGTGGAGATAGTCGGGATTCAGCCTCAAAGTGTTTAAATAAAACACTTTTTTGAAAAATAAGTTTTTTATGTCCCATCATTCTATCTTCATGCTTTCCTGTGAATGACATTCCTTGATCCGTAGGAACTTCCATATAAAACAATTCTTCTCCTAATAGCTCTGATGAAACTTTGAAAACCAAGATGAAGCAATGACAAGTAAAAAAAACTCATTTATTAGTCCAGGCGATGGTTGTGATTTATAACACTATCCAAATGCTTCATACACACTCTTATATGCACACACATGATCATAGTAAAAGCATATCAATATAACGATCTAGATCTTCTTTAATTGAGTGTGAGGTAGCCGGCCCACAGCTCTGTGCTATTTGCACGTCCAGTACTCACTATGTAAACTGTAAATGGTTAGAAATTGAAAGATTTAATAGTTGACAGTTGTAGTAAACCTTCAGATTTCATTATGAACACTGAAATTGTTTTAACGATTGAAGGAAAATATATAAAATTGTAAAGTAGTATACATTATTTGAAAAGAATGTAATGCTCTACAACCCTATAGCCAACATTTATTTTTTAGGTGCATTTTTTGAGGAGCCTACATTCCCCCCCCCCCCCCCCACCTAAAATTACCGCCTTTCAAGAGCGGATATCTTGAAAACATTGACTAATTAAAACTTGTACTTGTTAAATGAACTAATTAATACACTTAAAAATTGCCTGACTATATAATTATTAGGTACATAGTTTTCTGATGTTTATTGTGCTTCTCATACCTCACAATACACTTAAGGTTACAAAAAAAAAAAAAAATAATAAAAAATAAACAGAATTATGTATGCTCCAAAAGCATGTATTGTAGGCTGAGTCAAGACTCCTAGTTTTGACTCAACAGAAGTTGGTTGAGGGTTAGTCCCAAAGGCTGTTTGTAATTTTTATTGATGGGTTCTGGAATAATTATAGTTATAAGCTGCTCATGGGACACTAGAGGTTTTGAGACATGGAGAACTACAATAAACATATTGGATCAGATAAATTCATTTTGTATTCACCTTTTATAAGTTTACTATACATTTTATTATCCTTTCTTTCTTCATATTATTTGCTTTAAGACAAATTGTCATGATTTTCATTATTGATTTAAAACAATTTTAATGTTATATTTTTATTTTTTGCAGAACAATGTGAAAATGGCAGTGTGTGGTGCAAGTGGTGGTATTGGCCAGCCATTGTCTCTTCTTCTTAAACAGTCTCCTCTTGTTACTGAATTATCATTATATGATATTGTACATACACCCGGCGTTGCCGCTGATTTAAGTCATATCAATACAAATTCTGTAACAAGGGGTTCTAATGGGCCAGAATCATTGAAGGTACAAAGAATAGAACCAACATTTATAATATATAAAGCTCATTATAATGTTATTTTCAGACATAATTGATCTGAAATCATAATTTTTCGTAATTTATCAGGTTTTATGATCCTCTAAAAATATTACAAAATATTTATAGGTAATTTTTTCTCCCGTTTCAGGGTGCATTGACTGGTATGGAGGTAGTTATTATTCCAGCTGGTGTTCCTAGAAAACCTGGAATGACCCGTGATGATTTGTTTAATACAAATGCTTCTATTGTTAGAGATTTAGTTGAAGCCTGTGGGAAGTACTGCCCAAAAGCACTAATTGGCATAATTTCTAATCCTGTAAGCTATCCATATTATAACAAGATATTTTGTATTTTATTATATACATGATATTCAAAGTAGTGAGATTTAATTTCTCTGAATTATACTGTAAAATAATGCTCTCGTGAAGAATCAAAAATTGTTTGGTTTCAATTACAAAGAGTCAGGAATTTTGGAAGGCTAATCATTTAATGAAAAAGTTCTGTCTTGCTTACTGGTATCCTTCTTTGTCTAAAACAAAAATCTAAAAAAAAAAAAATATATAAATTACAAAATTGTTTTATATATTCAATTCTTGTATCAGATTGTACTGAATTCGATATAACCTCTGATCTACTCAATTTTTGTTTAATTTTATGTCAACTCAAAAGTATGTTTCAAAAGTTTAAAAGCCGCTTTTTAAAATTAATTTTAATATTTGAGGCAAAGAAGGCAGACTGAAACTTATTCATTGTAGATTTTTCTTCCAATTGTTACATATTCTTTAGACATTGGCCTATTATAAAACTTAAATATCAAAATAAGCTGCCTTAATAAAATAAATTATTATTTTTAAAGAAACGAGATACTCTTATTTGCTGAGCAACATCCACGTTAAACTTTTGTGTTATGTAAATGTTTTTACAAAGAACTATTCTAATTCATCTATGTCCATTCTTTTACATAAATTGTTCATTATAATTCATGTGTCTTTTTTTCCGTTGATACAATGAATTCTAAAGTCTTATATTTAAGTCTAAACATTAACTGCTTAACCCTTAGCTTACAGCGGGTAGTGTGGGCTGGCCGACCCTGGCGATCTTTCTATCTGGCCGGGCCCTAGTTAGGATACGAAGCTATTCTCGCATTCCTCTCTAAGTGTGTGAAAACATTCATATAATTTCCTCCCTTAAAATTTCTGTAGGAAAACTTTATTTTATTATTTATTTACGTTTTCTTTTTAGATCTAAATATTTAGGTTGAATTATATAATTAGATGCTCCAATACATTTTTTTTATAGTCTATATTTTTTAGCACAAATTTTTTTTTTTTTTTTTTTTTTTTTTTTTTTTTAATGATATAGGTACTTATCAACGAAGCTAAGTAAATAAAGTAGCCTCTTTTTTAGTAAAAAAAAAGAAGAAAAATCCATCCTCCTTTTCGATTGGGATCGAGTTAATTTCGTGCAAAATAATAGTTACATATGTTAATCCGGATGCCTTAATTTGTGTAAATAACTTGTCCCCGATCAATTTCAAGCAATCGAAAAAAAAGTGCAATTGCACGAGAATCTGGTCTCTACTTATGAACTATAAAAAAAAAATCTTTTTTTTTTTTTTTCTCCAAATACTGAACATTTTTATTATGCCTTCCAAAGGTACATCTATTGAGCTAGATCTGTAGGTAATAAAAACGGTATAAAAAAATCAGGCATTTTTGGCATGATTTTTAATATAAATTCAGTGATTAACACGTTCGGGCCCAGCATCGTAGCATTTGCATCCGAGAGATATGTTCTGCGGGCCCAGCGTTGTGGCATATGCGTCAGCAGATAGCTAGGCTTTCTTTCTATCCCGCTACCCCGGGCCTTGTCCTATACGCTTCATATTTGATTTAGGACCACATTACACATTCCCGGTTAGGTTTGCGGGTCTGGTATTGTATGATACTGAATCCGCCCGAAAAATTCCGTCAGCAGCGCCGCTGTTGTGGCGCATTTGACATTTTACTAAATTGTAATTAATCCAATAAAAGCACATCATTTTAAAAGTTTCTTCACTTTTTTTTTTGTTTTTATATGTTTGCCGAAATAACTATACAAAAGGAAGACTTGGGCCCTGATAAAAATTTTTTTTGAAGTCATCGGTCCTGAAAGTGTTAACATTAAATATACAGACCCCTGTATATTTAGTATTAACCTTTGAAATGATTTACAGACAGACTAGATATTCAAAACTAATTGTAAATACTGTACAATTTAATGAAAATACCATGATCATCATCTTCTTCTTCAAAGAAATGTACTCCCTAAGCTAGTTTACTTGTTAAGTCATTTTGCCTCGTTTCAATTCACATTAGTTGTTGGAGAATATTTTGTGTCTATATCTATACCTGGAGGCCCGGTGGCCATTAGTGTTAAGGCGTGAGCACTTAACAGTCCGTGCCAAGGGTCGTGGGTTCGATTCACACTATGGGCTTTTCTTTAGAAAAAAACAAAAGGCATCAGCCTTATCCTTGTTAGAAAAGGGTGGTAACCTATAGATAACCCGTCCTTAAATTCTTAGTTAATAATAATGGACGTTAAAATTTAAATAAATATATCTATTACTCAAGAAGTTAATAATCTTCACACTTTCAGGTTAATAGTACAGTTCCTATTGCTGCTGAAGTTTTGAAGAAACTTGGGGTGTATGACCCTAAAAGATTATTTGGTGTTACCACATTAGATGTTGTTAGAGCAAGTGCCTTTGTTGGAGCTGCTAAGGTATTTTATGATAACAAATTCATTCAATGCATTTCACTTTTATTTACTCCTAAGTCGAATGGAGTATAACTTAGTATACTGCCAATGCTAAAGGTAAAGAGGTGGGATCTTCATGTTATGCATAACATTTCAAGTATTCATGCATTATGATGAATCATCATTATATTACCTGAATTTGATTTTTTTTTCATCAATATAATGTTTTAGCTTTTTGTCTTAAATTAACCCTTTCTCTACCGTACAGCAGTTGAGCGCGGTCGGGACCTGTGTACCGTTGGCTTGTGAACAAGTCGAAGGAAGACAGGACCCACATACCATTGACTTATACAGCAGTCGAGAGCCCCGTGTATCTCTCGTATTCTCTCTCATCTCATTTCATGGCTTTAGAGCTATCTAACATTACCGTAGCGTACTTCTAGTATTCCTGCCTATTTCTAGAGGGTATTTGAATGATGTTTTTGGTCTATTCAGACGAATTACTACTCTTGCCTTCTCAGCCCATTCAACCCTTGTTAAATTACTGTTGGTTTTTATACCTCTGTACATTCCCAATGAGAGTGGCAAAAGTATCCCATACAGGAGAACACGTCTACTTGCTCCTATTTGCGTACATAAAGGGTTAAACAAATATCATGATTGTTTGTTGACTTCATAGTCATATTCTAAAGATAAAGCCTGTGGGTTCCATCAAAATGATTTGATATTATATGGTTTTGCTTTAAAAAAATAAATAAACTTATACCGAATATTGCCTAAAGTTTCTGATTCATCGAAATGCCCAGAAGCTTCCTAAGGCCTCCAATAATGAGTGAGCTCAGTATAATTGTTCTTGAAGTGGGTTTAAATCATTAAATAACGATTTATGAGTTGACATAACTTAATTAAAATAGAATAAAAATTATTCCCAAAAACTGGATTTAATCTTTTTCTAAGAAGTCTCTAGGTCTTGATAATACTATATATATATATATATATATATATATATATATGGGGGCAAGGTTAGCTCAGTGGTAGAGCACTCGATTAATGAACTGGAGAACCCAGGTTCAAAACCCAACCATGCACTAAAGATTTTTTCTTCTAGTGTCATTGTTCGAGGGTTGGATTAGGGGTCCCAGATCGTCCCTAGGTGCACCCAGCCTTTAATTAATTAATGGGTACCTGCAAAGGGAAAGATCAGGTGGCCAGAGCATAGTACTGACCGCACTATCTCCCTGGTGTGCCATATGGTTGAGAATCAGATACCTTTACAGTATCTACCCCTCTGGGCCCTTAGTGGCCTGTTACGGGACTGATTTATATATATACAGGGTGTTTAAAACTCGATTGACACCCCCCTTTTTTTCCTCAATTTTTGAAATTTAAAAACAAAACTTGGTGGGTCTTAACGTGGTCGAATGTACTTTCATTGGACCTAATGCACGACCCCTCAACTTTCTCCAGTTCTTCTCCAGAGACCCTAACTCTGGAATCTCCAATGGAAAGGGGTTATTTTTATGACGGATTATTGTGGAGAATTGAATTTTATGTCGATTTTATATCGGTCATTTTTTTGCTAAAGCGCACCAATGAGTAAAAAGTAGCCAAAAACCGATAAAACCCTTGTTTTTTGTAATTTTTCTGCCAATAACGTAGAAAGTATGTCCGTAATGAAAAAAGTAGTTGATATAAACGTTGTAGAGGATTAAATTTTCTTTCCAAAAAGTACCTTAAAATGCCTAACATGTTAATAGGAATGGAGCAAAAAACACTTTTGTTTTTGAAGTTTTCAGAAAAGTTTATGATCAACGTGGTCTACGCCTCCGTAAAACTCAATAAACATTTCCTAAACTTTTTGCTCCACCTAAAAATCAAAAAATTATTTATAAAGGCATTAAAATAATAAATTAAAAGCAATAGAACTCACCTAATCATTAGAATTTCGTAGTAATTATTTTTGTGTTGGACGATTTTTTTTGTTTTTTTATGACACTTTGACATCTAGGCCATTAGTGCCGACATCAAGGGTGCAGCGAGGAATTTTCCCAACGAGCCGTGGGATGAGAAAATTACTGCCGCCGCACAGTGGAGCCAAACTACTTTTCGTGTTTCAAAAAGGCTACAGCCTCCAAATCTTAACCGATTTGAATGTACTTTTTTTAAAATGAAAGCTAATGAAATTTAGAACAGCCTTGTCAGACCAGATTTTTGTTTTTTGTTTCAACTGTTTATTAAATTACGTGTAAATAATTCACCAACTTATACGATCAAACAAAAAAAGATTTTATTTTTCATCTAACTTAATATTAGCACTGATATCATTGAAATTAAACATTCTAACCCTGAATAGACTTGGAAAAGATCAAACTGGCGTCTTTAAAACGTAAATTTATAATAATTCAACAAAAAGAATTATTGAAATAATGTGATTTTTGAATGAGTTGATAATAAATTTTGATTTTTTCCAATGATTAGGTGCGTTCTATTACTTTAAATTTATTATTTTAATGCCTTTAAAAATAATTGAATTTGATTTTTAGGTGGAGCAAAAAGTTTAGGAAATGTTTATTGAGTTTTACGGAAGCGTAGACCACGTCGATCTTAAACTTTACTGAAAACTTCTAAAACAAAAGTGTGTTTTGCTCCATTCCTATTAAAATTTTAGGCATTTAAAGGTACTTTTTGGAAAGAAAATTTAATCCTCTACAACGTTTATATCAACTTCTTTTTTCATTACGGACATACTTTCTACGTTATTGGCGGAAAAGTGACAAAAAACAAGGGTTTTATCGGTTTTTGGCTACTTGTTACTCATTGGTGCGCTTTAGCGAAAAAATGACCGATATAAAATCGACATAAAATTCAATTCTCTACAATAATCCGTCATAAAAATAACCCCTTTTCATTGGAGATTCCAGAGTTAGGGTCTCTGGAGAAGAACTGGAGAAAGTTGAGGGGTCGTGCATTAGGTCCAATGAAAGTACATTCGACCACGTTAAACCCACCAAGTTTCGTTTTTAAATTTCAAAAATTGTGGAAAAAAGGGGGGTGTCAATCGAGTTTTGAACACCCTGTATATATATAAATCAGTCCCGTAACAGGCCACTAAGGGCCCAGAGGGGTAGATACTGTAAAGGTATCTGGTTCTCAACCATATGGCACACCAGGGAGATAGTGGGGTCAGTACTATGCTCTGGCCACCTGATCTTTCCCTTTGCAGGTACTCATTAATTAATTAAAGGCTGGGTGCACCTAGGGACGATCTGGGACCCCTAATCCAACCCTCGAACAATGACACTAGAAGAAAAAATCTTTAGTGCATGGTCGGGTTTTGAACCTGGGTTCTCCAGTTCATTAATCGAGTGCTCTACCACTGAGCTAACCTTGCCCCCATATATATATATATATATATATATATATATATATATATATATATATTGATTTTCTTATCATTTTTGATAGTCTTATAGTGTATGTTATATTTTAGGGTCTAGATCCTCAAACAGTCAATTTACCTGTAATTGGAGGACACTCTGGTGTTACTATCATACCAGTTCTTTCACAAACAACTCCAAAAGTTCAGTTTAAAGATGAAGAAATAGCTGCTTTGACTCCACGAATTCAGGTTTGTTTTAATCATTATACCCACTGAACAAGCCCAAGACCGAATACAGAACGCAATCAATACACTTACACTCTGGAACGACAAAACAGGTATGAAGTTCTCGACAACCAAAACAAGATCTATATTATTTACAAAGAAAAGACGGAACATAGACTACCAACTTACTATGTACGATACAGACATTACAAAAACAACAACAATAAAATTTTTAGGAATTCATTTTGACAAACACCTCACATGGGTTCCCCACTTAAAAGAACTTCTTGTTAAATGTAAAAAATCTCTGCACATTTTGAGAGTTCTAGCAAACACTAAATGGGGTGCAGACAGAAAAGTACTGCTAAACTTCTATCGATGTTAAACCAGGTCCCTTCTGGATTATGGATGCGTAGCATACTCATCTGCGAAGCCCACTACACTGAAAATGCTTAACACAATATCAAACACAGGACTAGGTCTAGCACTGGGTGCCTTCAGATCAAGCCCAATATGCAGCCTGAACATAGAGGCAGTAGAACCTCCACTAGAGATTCGAAGAAAATACTTAATTGCAAAGTATTACTACAAAATTAAGTCTCTCCCTCAGCCATCCTGCACAAGGGATATCATAGAAACCCCTAATATTAATCAATACCAAATAAATAACAAGCATGCCCGACCTCTTGCTATAAGAAGCTAAGAAATAGAGGAGATTACAAATCTACAAACAGAAACAGACCATTTCACTCACTCCTCCATGGCTCATTAAATTCACAATAGACACATCTCTCTCTAAGTACAAAAAGTCAAACATATTATCCAAACATTTATACAAAACTAACTTCTTGGACTTCTTAAATTGACAAACCAACTACATCCTTGAATACACCGATGGTTCAAATACAAAACACGGCATTGGATCGGCAGCCATTGTAAATGGCACTATCTACAAGCAAAAACTCCCAGCGCTGTACAATATACTAGAAGCTGAACTCCATGCAATATTTCTTGCCCTCACTAACACTCCTTCATCACAACACACAAACATTATCATCTGTACAGATTCTCTCAGTTCACTACACATATTACAGAACTTATACACTCAACATCCCAAAGCAATCCAAATCAAACAACACATCTACAATTTACAACTTTCAGGCATACATACAACAATGTATTGGCTTCCAGGACATGAAGACCTAGGACTTAGTTCGACTGCAGACGAACAAGCAAAATTGGCTACTCAAGACTTAACAATTCAACCACTAGACATTTTTTACCAGGACCTTACGAGACAGGCTAAACACCAAATCACAAACAAATGGCAAAATGACTGGACAATCCTATCTACAAACAACAAACTGCGACAAATAAAACGGAACATCGCGGAATGGCCTTCCAGTCACAGACAAAACAGAAGAGAAGAAGTAGTACTAACTAGACTCAGAATTGGACATACACGAATAACACACGAGTACTTAATGACTAAAAAAGAAAAGCCTACATGTAAAATCTGTAACAGCGAACTAACCGTAAAACACATACTAACAGAATGCCGACAACGTCAAAATCTAGAGTTACCGTATGACATGACCGAATTACTTACTGACAGCAGTCCACACATACCAGCAATCCTTACACACCTCAAAACTATTAATATGTATGGAAGAATCTAACACTTTCAACCCCCCCTTTTTTTTTTTTTTTTTTTTTTTTTTTTTTTTTACCCAATCTCAATATTATATTCAGACAATTGCAATAAAAAACATAAGGAAAGTATTACGCCACTTGGTAAACTGTAAAGAACGATAACATGTAATTAATGAATTAGTAACTATGTCTAATTATGTAATCCGATTGATCAACCAGATATATATAAATAATACCATTTGTTTTTATATATATATATATATATATATATATATATATATATATATATATATATATGTGTGTGTACTGTTTGTTTTTAAATGTATATATGTATACTATTTGTCTTTAGATGTATACATATTGTCATTTGTATATACCATTTGTTTTTAGATGTAAATATATTGTCATTTCTACATATAATTTGTTTATAGATGTATAATAATAGATGTAATATATATATGTGTGTGTGTATGTGCATGTGTATGTATGTGTGTGTGTGTGTGTATATATATATATATATATATATATATATATATATATATATATATATATGTATGTGTGTATGTATGTATGTGTGCGTATATGTATATATATTTAGATGTATACCATTTGTTTTTAGATGTATATATGCAATAACTGTTTGGAGCGAAACACCTTAGATGCGCATGGATGCTCATAAATAAAATAAAAAAAATAAATAAATAAAAAAAAAAAAAAAAAAACATTATACTTTTGGTAGTTTCTTTTATTTGTACATTAGTTTATTATATTGAGTTATGGTATATATACCATGTATAAATAAATTTAATTGTGCATAGGATGCAGGAACTGAAGTAGTTAAGGCTAAAGCTGGAGCTGGATCTGCAACTTTATCCATGGCGTATGCTGGGGCTCGTTTTGCCCTTTCATTAGCTCGAGGTCTTAAGGGGGAAAAGAATGTTGTAGAGTGTGCCTATATTTCATCTGATGTCACTGAAGTTCCTTTCTTTGCTACACCTGTATTACTAGGGGTGAGTCATACGATATATATTTTTTCTTAAAAAATGATTTCTATTCTACGTTCTAGAGGTTAAATCTCATTAATATGAATTGAAACCAGACTCTTGAAGGAATAGATAGCAATATATTTATTACAGAACGGAATCTTTATAATATTTATGCATAAAAAAAGGACCGATTTATTCACCCAAAATTGGCTCTGGTTTTATAAAATTCCAACTGTTATGAATACAGTTTTAGACTAAGAAGACTGCTTAGGTTATTTGAAGTAAATGCTTGTATGTATATATATACACATTCATACATACAAAGATATATACTCCTTATATTTTATGATGTGGGGCCAATAAAAAGTCGTACGTGCCATGATTTTTCAATCCCTTTTTTAAAAATGATCTGCCCTATATGTTTTGTGATCTTTTTCTATTATGTCTTCAGGAGCCATCCCACCCCTATACAATTTTATATTCATAAAATAATAATTTAAAATTTATACTCTTCTTTTACAAACAATTTAAACACTACACCAATTTTATTTGTATAAAAGATAATTCATTATTTGTGAAAATAGAATCAACATGTCTGAATGGTGCTAATGACCTCAGCAGTAGATGCACCAAAAGAAATAAAAAAAAAAAAACATGTCTTAAAACCAATAGTTGAGCTTGTGCTCCAATGGAGTTTTTTATATACAGGGGGGTTTTTCTTTTACCCGGTGCGCCATGCTGCACCTACTTTCTGCATCTAGAAAAGCAAAAATAAATTAGAAACCAAATAAGTAATATTAAAATCTAATAAAGAAAATCTGTAACTTTGGGTTCATAGTTTTGAACCCGTGACCTCCGAACTGTGAGTCCTAGAATTTTTGACCTAGCCTAAGACACTCCCTGTATCAAGACGTAACTGTGTGCCAAGTTTGGTCAAAATCAGTCAAACAGTGTGGATTGGTATAAGGAACAAACATACACACAGACAGCTAGTAGACCTTTTTGACCTAGCCTTCCCGGGTCAAGACCTACCAGTTTTCCAAGTTTGATCAAAATTGGTCAAACGGTATGGACTTGTATAAAAACAAACAGACAGACACGTGATTTTTATAAATATAGATATTTTTTATTATTATATAGTTATATTTTATTGGCGCTAATGGCCTAGTTGTCGAAGCACTGTAAAAAAAAATATATTTTATTAATCAATAAAGCCAAATAAATAAATAATGTACTTTTTTATTCTAATAATTTAGATTTTTGGAAACCTCAAAGGAATGGCATGCCCAAGCCCCCATTCCCCAGACATCTAGTCATGAAAGAAACAGGGTGTCCAGGCAGTTCCAATGGGCAAAGCCCCTTGCAAGGCCCTACAGGCCGACACTAGCTAGCTTTTTAGCGCGGTTATTCCCTATCTCCATAGGGAGAACCCTCTTATGAGGTTGACCTCACGATGCGATCCAGAAGTGCCGACTAGAAACTTTCACGTTTCAGACCCTATAGATCACGAAAATATATGTGGCTAAAATTTGTATATACATATATATATATATATGCTTGTCTGTTCGCGCTCTAGCAAGCTCAAAAATGGTCCGATTTTGATGAAATTTGGTACAAAAATCTGTCGTCTGATTTGAAAGGTCAAGTTCGTTAGCCAGCAGAATCCGCCCACTGGAAGATAGTTTTTGGGGCAAAATTCGCGCAAAAAAAATCGTAACACGTACGTTTTGAGTTCATATGCTTGTAGGTACTTGTTTTATAGGTTTCTTAACATAGGAAAATGAATGAAACCATTTTTAAGGCGATATCTGTAACCGTTTCTGAGAAAAGTGGAATAAATGTTTTTATAAGTCATTATTTTTTTGCGGGTACCTAGAATCGCGGGATTCAATAGAAATATTTTCTACATCTTAGAAATTCATCCCAACTAAGATGTTTAAATTTTTGTTACATTTGGAGTTAAGGAAGTATGCGAAAATAGACATGAAAAGTTTTCGGATCTTCATACATTTTTCGTAAATATCTCGATAACGGTTGGGAAATCGTGGTAAGTGGAAGGTGACCATTCGAATGCTTACTAAATTCTCTACAAAAAATGTTTTGAAGCAATATTTGATGGGGCAACGTCAATCAGAGATATAAGCGCTTAATACTTAAAAAAGTCCGTCTCGCAGTACTGCATCATCTTAGCGTGGTTCCGTTCATATCCCTAGTCTAATTTGGAAAGATTAAAATAGAAGCAGTTATTATTTTGGTTCCACCATTCTTTTTTTTTTTTAATTAATTATTATAACAGCGTGTCAACCCTTAAGGTCACTAACGCCATTCCTGTGAGTAGTAAAGTCTTGAAAGGTCATGATTTACAATCTTACCTGGAAGGGTCTGCTACACTAGAAACGGACCCGCTAGTGACAAGGTCTTGGAATCTTGGAAATCTATATTTCTAACAATAAATTGTTTTTGTTATTTTACTTAACCAGTTTTATTGTCAAATACATTATCCAACTATAAGCAATTAAAAAATAACAAGAAATAAAACAGACAAAAAGAACCATTGGAATAAACGAAATCAATTAATTTAAAGCTGTAAGCACTTTTTTCTCCGATTGACATCGCCTAATTAAAACTTTCGTCAGAACCTTTTTTGTAGAGCATTTAGTAAGCTTCCGAATGGTAATCTTCCGCTTCACAAGATTGTCAACGGTTTTCGAGATACTAACGAAATTATACAAAGTTACCAAAACTTTTTTTGTCTGTTAATAAAATATTTTATTCTAACCCTTCCTTTACTCTAAACGTAACAAAAATTTCAACATATTAGTGTTGATGAAACTCGAACATGCAGAAAATGTTTCAACTGTATCCCATAATTCTAAGTACCAAAATCAAAGACAAAGAACCCTCCCTAGGAAGGATGCTACGCAGTTGAAAAGCTATATATCTTGGAAATCCATATCTCTAACATTAAATTGTTTTTCTTATTTTTCTTAACCTGTTTTATTTTCAAATACATTATCCAACAGTAAGCAATTAAAAAATAACAAGGAATAAAAAACAGACAAAAAGAACAGTTCGAATAAGCGAAATCAATTACTTTAAAGTTTTAAGCTCTGATTTTTCTCCGATTGACATCGCCTAATCAAAACTTTCATTAGAACCTTTTTTTTAGAGCATTTAATAAGCTTTCTAATGGTATTCTTCCCTTTACCAAGATTCTCAACCTTTTTCGAGATATTAAGGAAAGTATACAAAGTTACCAAAACTTTTTATGTCTGTTAATAAAATATTTTATTCTAACCCTTCCTAAACTCCAAACGTAACAAAAATTTCAACATATTAGTTTTAATGAAAGTAGAACATGCAGAAAATGTTTCAACTGAATCCCATGATTCTAAGTACCCAAACCAAAAACGGTATTCAAAAACTATTTTTCCAATTTTCTCGAAAACGGTTAAAGCTATCGCCTTGAAAATGGTTTCATTCGTTTTCCTAGCCCAAGAAGCCTATAAAACGAGTACTTACAAGCTTATGACCTCAAAAACGTAAGCGTTACGATTTTTTTTTGCGCGAATTTCGCCCCAAACGCCATCTTCCAGTGGGCGGATTCTGCTGGTTAACGAACTTGACCTTTTAAATTGGACGACGGATTTTTGTACCAAATTTCATCACAATTGGACCATTAGGGAAGCCAGAAATGAGCGAACAGACAAATATATATATATATATATATATATATATATATATATATATATATATATATATATATTTATATATATACAAATTTGAACCACCGATATTTTCGGTCTCTAGGGGTTCTGAAACGCGAAATTTTCTAGTCGGCACTTTCGGATTGTTTCATTGTATCAACCTTATAAGCGGGGTTCCTCCCTATGGGGGAGGGAGGAACCGCGCTAAAAGTGTAAAAAAGTCTATTGAAACGGTTTTTCTCGTTGTTTATCTCACTTTTTAATTGGTTGTTTTTTGTTTTAAATTGCATTTATCAGTAAAATTAGTATTGTAGTAAAATAAGCTAAGAAACGGTGAAAGGTAATGGTAATATGTTTGGAGTGGCTGTGGTAAGCAAGATGGCTGTGGCTAATCATGATGACGTATACATAGTTTGTTTTGAATTATCCTATCTATATAACCTTCCTCATAGCCTCCAACTGAAGTTATTGTTATTTTTTATTTTATAGAAAGATTTAACCCACGACAGAATGGAATTTTATTCGCCATGAAGCACATATTTACAGTTGATTATAACAGTAAAACGAATTTGCTAGTAAAACAAGATACTTTAAATGACAACGAATTTTTGGTTGTTTAGAATAGAGCCTTCTCAGCAGTAGTCGAAGAGTAAGTACGTTTTCAGTACGTAATTGTATTGAGAGTTTAAGAATTATCCCGCTTCTGTGTAAGTTTGCTACTGTCAGTTTCCTGTGGTTTGTGATGCTAATCTATTCCATTTCTTCGAGATGTACGTAACCGCGCTAAGATGACACAGTTCCTGCGAGTCGGACTTTTTTATAAGCATTTTAGAATTATCTTAAATTAATATTTATTTACGATAAATTGGTTTTATTTTTCTTACCAGGTTAATGGCGTAGAAAAGAATCTTGGATTACCACCACTTTCTAGTTATGAGAGTTCTCTTCTTAAGGCTGCCATTCCAGAATTGAAGAAGAATATTTTAAAGGGTGTTGACTTTGTTAATAAAAAATGAAACCCAAGGCTGTAATTAAATATTAAATTAATGATTTTAATGCTCCAGTACCTTGATTATCTTTATGATTTTTTGTTCAAATGTTTACTAAAAACAAACTTTATTCTCTTTTTTTGTGTTTTTTTTTTTTTTTTTTTTTTTTTACAATTATAAGCATCAATAATTTAATTCATTTACCATTATATAAATACAATGTTTCTTTGATTAAAATTAATTAAAGTTATGTGAGCCAGTTGTACTGAGTGCTGGACTAAGAATTAATTTGTATAAAGTACTTTTCCTGGTGTTTTTTACATAGCTTATCATAACACTGGAATATTCATTCCTCTTTTCCACTTCTAGTCAAATTTAAATTGTCAATACCATTTTTAAACCAGCATTGATAATTTGGTTACAATTGTGTATTATGTTAACAAAACACACACACACATATATATATATATATATATATATATATATATATATAAATTTTAACTGGGCTCATTTTCGGTGTCTACTAGGTAGGATCGATAAAGATTTGATGAAATATTTCAAAAATTCTGTCATGAGTCCAACCTCAATAGCTACTTTCCTTCAGGGAAAAGTGGTAAAAAGTATTTTAAGTGAATTAGGCAAAATATCAGAGTCATATTAAAAATGACTGGTTTTGAGAAAGTATATTAAACTATTCCAATTCATAAATATATTTATTTTTGTAAAATCTCAAAACTTAATTATTTAAAATTATTATTTTTGCAATTATTAGATGTTTAATTCTACATAATGTTTATGTTTCATATATTGCTCTAGCTTCACCATGTTGTTTAATATCAGTTCTGTTTATTAACTTTTGGTTGAAAAAAACAAAGACTCTCAATAGCAAAATGATACTGATTCCCTCCGTGACTTAAATTCATGCCGAAACATGTATGGATTACTTAATACCTTTGTTGGTTAAGAATATACTTCCTGCCCATTCCAAGGCACAACATGAATTTCAAGGACAATTTCATATGTCCTACCCGTACCGGATTATGTTTACATTTGTTGTATTTACACGTCCTGCTTGATTAACAGGTCAAGCCTGTTTTTTCTTCTCTGTATTCTGAACTTCTGTGTAAAACAAGAGAAAAAGGGTTTGAAATTGATTCCTGAGAATTTTAACTCGAATAAATTTTAATTTATTTTATTATACATCTCATAATTGTAAATTTGCTGTATGATATTAGTTATTAATTTATTTATGTATCATAAAGATAAATATTTTTGGGGAGAAGATGTATGTGCTGTTTATTCTCCCTGAAATTTCCCCTTTAAGCCATGCCATTCCATGTCTATTATTATAATTATTGTTTAAAATCCTATCAATTAAATGACTTAAGAATTGGGCATTATTCAGATTTTGGCATTTATTGTTTGATTGTGTATGAAAATTTAGAATTATATAGAACTTTAACTTTCCCAGGCACATTTTGCAGAGCTTTTTTAGTACAGAATTTAAAAAAAAAAAAAAAAAAAAAAAAAAAAAAAAAAAAAAAAAAAAAAAAAAAAAAAAAAAAAATTAAAATATTTATTGTCTTAGGGAAAAGAGATACTTGAAAAGTTGATCAAATTTCTTTAATTGCTTAATGGCCAAATTTATATTTAAAATTAAGCCAAAAATGCTCAATTTTTTTTATCTTTTTATAGCCGTTTTATTATCTGGCGATTTAGCTCACTTGATTTGCAAGGCAAAAAAAAAAAAAAAAAAAATGTTCAGAGAGAGAGAGAGAGAAACAAGATATTTATTAAGGTTTATGACATTACCAGTGATATTGTGGGCTTCAATGTAATACTAAATTGTAGTCTAGGTTATAAGAGCCAAAGTAAAATTGGAATAAATGCATTTTAGGATCTTTAAATGTTATTGACTGTATCTCAGGGTTGTTGAGGAACCACTCTCAGAAGACGCTTTGACCCCTCCCTTAGCTGAGAAAACATGTGCAAGACAGAGTGTAATATTACTGTCGATGGCATTAAATATCAGTAAAAGTGTCAGCGCCCATGTTAATTTGCTCATAGGAAAATAGTAAATATCTCAGGTGTGTTCATTAAGCTGTTAAGCTCATGGATTAAATACATTTAAAAAAAAAGTCAGGTAATAATGAGCGAGAGCTGCCCAGAGCCCGATCTTCATGAAACTTTGTATACTTATTCATTTTGACCTAATTAAGAAGAAAAAATTAAAAATCACTCGCGGTCAGGCCTAGAACAGTATTTATTAAGCACTAAAGTTGAGTGTTATACAGGTTAAAAGCTGGTGTAAACGACGTATTTATAAACATGCGCATGCGCGGTAATGTCAAATTAGGAGAGCCAGAATTGACCTAACTCCGATTTTCCTAAAACTTCGTATACTTATTCAATTTAACCCAATTATGAATAAAAACGTGAAAAAAATATCACAAACGACTAATTGTTTTCCCCATTGTTATGATACAGCTCGTAATGTTATGATAAAACTCGTTTATAGCCTGTATAACACTCAACTCTCTGAGAAGTCTCATTTCTTTGGCTGTTTAGCCAAAGAAATGAGACTTCTGATTATTAGGAGTTATTGATACAATTAATCTAACCTCTGAAAGTGAGTGGTAGTAGAAATTGATTACATTTCCTTGAGAAAAAGAAAGTAACTTTTTAATATTTATATTTTATTGCATCATACATAGATAATTAACAACATTTGTTTAAATTATAAGAAATCCATAAACCTATGGATACATATTATTCATTAACAATATTGATGTTTTGCCTGTTATGAGAAATTGCCTTTTTATGATTGGGTAAGATAATCTGTAGTGTTTGCTCATTACAATAGTGTACATTTTTATCTCTGGCAAGAACAATATTCTTTTTTTAGAACCTCTGAAAAATGTCCATGTTCTTCTTCAAGCAAAAACAGAGCACTCTGTTTTGCCCTCTTTACAGTTTCAGAAATGATTTCCTCATTTTGCTCCTTTAGAACTTCATTCAGTTGATTCATTTGAACTTCATAAAAATTAACTTCCTCTGCTAGATTTAATAAATATTCTAGTGATTTATGTAAACGATCTCTCTTCCTTAGGGATCTATAAAAATAAAAATACAATTAATAGTTATCTGAAATTATGTAATAATTCATTAGAAACACCTACATGTCCAAACTAATTTTCAGTTTGGGTATTCAGAAATGAGTGACTCAGTTGGATCTTGTTCCAGATGTTCGACATTCATCTAATCTATAATATTTTCGTTGCGTTTGGAGGTAAATAATTATTTAAAAAAAAAAAAAAATTATAATAATCGACATGAAAAGTTATCAGATCTTAGTGTATTTTCTAAAATATCCCGAAAACGGTTGAGAAATCGTGGAAGGTGACCATTTGAAACCTTACTAAATTCCCAACAAAAAAATGTTAAGATGTAATTTTCGATGATGTGATGTCAATCCGAGAAATAAGTACTTAAAAATTGTTAGTTTTGTTCTTTTCAACGTGTTTAGGCTCATTTTCTATCAATAAATGATTTTATTCCTTTACTAATGGCACTAGGGTATGAACGAACCGCGCTAAGATGATGCAGTTCCTGCGAGTCTGACGTTGCAACCATTGAGTTAGTAGATAGTGGGGGGAGTGTTATCTATCTTCAGATGCTAAAAAAGTGGAGGCCTGAAATCGGCCATACCAGTGTGACTAGGGACGCGCGAAAATTTGAATCTGAATATGGTCGTAAATAAATAATGAACTTAAACGAATATATGTATCATATTCGTATTGATTTATATTTATACATATATATATGTAGACTCCCTCCACTCCTTACTAACTCAATGGTTGCAACACTGTTTTCCCTTGGCGCGTTTCTTACAACTATGGCCTCTTTTCGAAAGAATATCTCGTATTATGATTTAAGCAATATATGTCACATATTTTTTATAATAAGTCCACATATTTACAAAAAATCCAAATCACAGGAACTGCGTCATCTTAGCGTGGTTCCGTTCATATACCTAGTGCTATTAGTAAAGGAATAGAAGTAGTTATTGATAAGTTATGATCTTTCGTGAAAAATATAAAATAAAATCTCAAAGAGAAGGAGGATTTAAGGCGCCACAACAGGAAACCCCTCTTTTTCAACGTTCGCTCGAGGAAAAGACAATTACCAGTATGTTTCTTATTTTATTACCTTGTTTTACTAAAATTCTTAGTTTCCTGTTAAATGCAATTAAATAAAAGAAACAAAGAACAAATTAAGAAAAGGGGTTATCAAAGACAAAACCCTGTTCAAAAGAATTAACTAACAATTTCGAAGTTTTAAGATTGACATCGCTCCATCGAAAATTTCTTCAGAACCGTTTCTGTAGAAATTTTAGTAAGCTTTCAAGAGTTTACCTTCAACTTACAACGATTTCCCATTTAGATATATTTAAGAAAATATACAAAAATCTTTTAACTGCTCATGTCTGTTAATAAAAATATGTTTTCTCGAATACTTCCTAAACTCCAAATATCTTAGTTCGGACCATTGGCGTATACGGGGGGGGAGGGGGGGGGGGGGGGTTGCAGCCCCCTCGAAATTTTGATTTAATCGGTAACCATAAAAACCTTGAATCGGTACCATAAAAACCTTAAATCGGTACCATAAACATAAATTAAATAAGATGACTTAGCTCAGAAAAAACATTTTTTTTTTTTGCGTGTAATAGTGTTTACAATGCCATACCCCCAAATCTTACAAGCCTCCCCCCATTCTGAAGTGCTCCCAGCCCCCCCCCCCCCCGAAATTATTTCCTATATACGCCCCTGGTTTGGATGAATGTCCAACATGTAGAAAATATCCAAATCGCAAATTAGTTAGGAAAACTGGTTTTATCCACGTTTCTCGAAAGCTATTACAAATATCGCCTTGAAAATGGTTTCATTCGTTTCTCTACGGTCCTATAAAACTTCCAACTCGCAGGAACTGCGTCATTCTAGCGCGTTTCCGTTCTTATTCCTATTGTCCAACCGCAAACAAAAAACCATAAGGGGCATGCCCGGAGGGGAGCTAGGTCTTCCGGCTGGAAGCAGTGCGTGCGCACTACCTGGTTATTTTCTTCGCGGTACACCTATAGTGTCATTTGGAAATAGATACCGTAATTATTTTATTTAGTTCTTTCGTGAAAAATATAAACACCTATTCCAATGAAATCTCAACGAAAAGCAATATTGTCGGCAAGGCACATGAAACGGTATCCTATGCGGAAATTACGCCTTCCCCCTTCCCAACGTTTACTCCAGGAAAAGACTATTACAAATATCTTTCCCATTAACTTAACTTGTTTTATAAAAATAATTATTTAAGCGTTAAATGAAATTAAAATTTCTAAAATACTCATATTACTGTTAAATACAATTAAAAGAAACAACTAATTAAAAAGTGAGGAAATCCGAGAAAGGAAGAAAACGTGTAAAATAACGAAACCAACAGCACCAGTCATGTTGTCATGTTGTGGCCATGGCTTCTTGCTGTTTGTAGAGGCTGCATAGTATTTTCTACTACTGTACTGTTTCTTAGTTTCTTCTTTTTAACTATTTTTTTCTCTTTTTACCTCATTGCATTGAGCAGTAAAATAAGTATTCCTAGTTGTGTATTGACTTTTAGAGCCTTCCTTAACCCTTAAAGAACCGGCATAGCCATAAGGCAAGGTGCAGGTCTCATGCGTGTATTATAAATTCTGGTAAGAATGTTTTTGGAAGAAAATGTAGAAATATAGAACTTCTTATTTAATAATAAATGTTTACATCTACCGATTTAATATTACAATACTTAGACAATTCATGTTGTGGCCTAATTACTCAGAATCTAATAAGAAACCTATCTTATTATTATTTTTAATATTACCTCGAATAGTTTTTGTCTTCAAGTTGTTCTAAAATAGCATCACATTGACAGACAAAGTCGAATGTGAATATGGCATCATTCAAACTTCGGTCTATAAGAAATTTTCTGAATTTCTTTCTGCAAAAATCACTTGCCATCATTTGCCCTACGTCACTTATCCATTTGTCGACATCCTTTTTTGATAGTTTCTTTTGGCAGGAGCCTGCGCAGCTCATTCTATTGCTTCATACATTCTGAATAAAAAATAAAAAATATCAGTACAATTTAAGAGGAAAAACGTAACTAATTAAAAAGTAATTTTATTATTGATATCGTAAGACACGGAGTGTATAAATATATTGGTTATTACGCTTAGGCGAAGTGCTAGAACGCTTCCTTCGCGAAATGGAATGCCTGGGTTTTGATTCTCAGGGAAAGTGTAAGTGGCCAGAGCGTAGAGCTGATTCATATCTACCTATTGAGCCTCGAGATTAAAAGTACTAAAAAAATTCTTTATTGTCATCTTCGTAGAGAGGTCAGGTATATTTTAAAGGTTTGCTGTAAATTGAGTCGACAGGCCACTGGAATGCTATAGTAGGGCCGTTGAGTCGTGCTACACGGGATAACCCCCACCCTGGACTCAAGGAGGGGAAGGCCTACACCCTCCCTCAAACCCAGCCTCCTTCACTCTTATTCTGTTTTCTGTCAAAGAAGCTGGATTATTTACAGGAGGAAAAACATCGTTGTCATTTATTCTTCACAAATTAAATTTTAAATAGAAGAAATAAAAAACAGGAAATTTTTAATGGAACGAAGGGATATCGTCACTGCCAGATGTTTATTTTTATGCCAAATCAGAGAATGCAATTTAGAAGAAGTGGTATTTCTGAGATGCTGGAAACAAGATTAGCAAATCCTGGACAGATGACTCACTTCGGGCTTCCCGAAAACGACTGGTAAAGGTTGACGCCTTATCGTGGCCCATGCAGGTAGCGCGAACAATTTTATACCTAACAGTATGTTATTATTCAGGTAAAAAAAAACAAAAAAAAAAAAAAAAAAAAAAACGGGACTATATACGGGTTGGAGAAAACTTGATATTCAGAAATGGCTAATCAATATATATAAAAATCACGTGTCTGTCTGTTTTTCTGTTTATTTATTTGTTTGTTTGTTCCTTATACAAATCTACACCGTTTGACCGATATTGACCAAACTTGGCACACAGGTAGGTCTTCATACGAGAAATCTCCTAGGCTAGGCCAAAATAGTCAAATTTCAAAATTTGGTCAAAGGTTTTGTTCAAGAAAAATTGGCTACACTGAACCATTCACATAGTGACGGCCATTTTGAATCGAATACTACTGGCCTCTGTCGGCTGTTAGATGAAGTGCTGTTGTGCTGGCCTCTGCCGGTATCATTATGAACTAAAACAAATTCACATCGTTTGACCGATTTTCGTAACTGGGTAATAGACGACTACCCAGTAGATCTTGATACGGGGAGAGTCATAGACAGAAAGTAGGTGTAGCATGGCACACTGGGTAACAGCTAGTTATCAATAATATTGATTGGTTGAAGCCCGAATTATTGAGCATTTTATAAGAAAACAGGTCCAGAAATATAGTTTACGAATTGGATGAACTGGCTAGCAGATAAGGACACCAAGTCATCAGACTTCCTCCATATCATTGCCAGTTCAATCCAATTGAACTAATTTGTGCACAAATAAAAGATAAAGTTGCCAAGGAGAATACGACCTTAAACATCACCGATGTAGAGTGACTGTCAAAAGAGGAATGAGACGCTGTTTCTCCAGAAAATTGGAATGAACCAGTAAGCCATACAAAGGAAGCAATTGGAGAAGCTTGACGGAAAGAAACACTGCGTGAAGAGAATATAGAACAAATGATTATAGAAGTTCGAAGTTCCTCCTCAAGGAATTATAGTTCATCCGATTCAGATAATTCTTCAGAAGATGAATGGGACAATTTGGATTATGGTAGAAGTACTGCTGCGTCACCTGATGATTCAGGAGAGATGGGTTGCTTTCCCCTCCCACGCGATGACCAGAATTAAAAAAAAAAAAAAAGATTAGAATAACTAACTAAATAAAAATATAAATGATTGTTTTAATAAATGTTTGTTTTTGCAACTAATACATTTTTTACTTTAATTTGAAATATTTATTTAATTAATAGAGAAGTAATTGAAATAAATATTAAACAAAAATAGGACAGTGAAGAGTGTGTTTTAAAAGAGAGAGGGATCACTTCTCTTCCGTCAGGGACGCATGGTGGGGGAGGCCTGGATGACGTAGTTCCCCCACCACCCGTGTAGCACGACTCGGCGGCCTTACTTTAGGCTGGTTTCTATCCCTTCCTTACAGTCAGGCAACGAACAGTTATAGATGGAAATATTTAGAACGCGATTTTTGACTTCGTAACTTTGTTTGGGCGAGTTAGGAGATGAACATGAAGTCTGCGCCCGTATCCTTTGGTCTGGGTGGGGGGGGGGGGGGGGTAGAAGTAGAGATGTGGGTAGGAAAATTTTCCGCGGAAACTTTTCAGCTATGTTTATCCGGAAAATTTTCCACTTACAAAAGGCAATTTTTTGGTAAATTTGTTCTAGGACATATATGAGCTATCCATATTCTCTTATATTAGGTAATTTCTGAACCATTTAAACAAAAACTACAGGTTATAATTCAACTTTTTAATCAACGTGAATGAAATTAAATTTGATTATGTTTTACCTAAAAATTGTCATTTTCTTATGTAATAACTCATAAAAAGCCAATTCACCCTATTTCATAATAAAAGAGCACTCACAGAAAATGAATCGCCCATTTCTCTTAATATTTGATAAACAAGATTGTAGCGGAAACCAGAAGATGTAACAGGTTTATGAAAAGTCGCCTAATGTAAACAACACTAGATTGGAATTAAAAAACACTGTCAGGAATAATAGTTAACCAGCATTAAAAAAAAAAAAAAAAAAAAAAAAATTGTGTGGACGTTCTACATTTTGTAGAACTCCATGAAGGCAACAAAATTATCGGTAAATGCAAATATTCTGATGCAAATAGATTGACAGATTAACACAAGGCGAAGCTGCTATCAGTTTCACAAAATCTTCATTTGACGAGCGATGACAATGTCGTCCTTTCAAATTCTGCTTCTTCTTCTGAGCAGAGAGAGAGAAAAACGTTGTTTTTGAAACAAAACACAATGTACTTATCAACCTGAAGGCATAGGAACTAATGTTAAATACCTATATAAAAAAAAGTCCGACTCGCAGAAACTGCGGTCATCTTACCGCGGTTCCCTTCATATCTCTAGTGCTATTAGTAAAGGAATAGTAACAGTTATTGTTGGGGTTTGATCGTTCGTGAAAAATATAAAATAAAATCTCGAAGAGAAAATAGATTTAAGGCGCCACAACAGGCAACCGACAGTATCACGGCTTCGGGACTTCCCCCACCTTTTTTTTTTTTTTTTTTTTTTTTTTTTTTATTTATCCAAATTTATTTATTTATTAAAAGAATATTACAATCTGTTCCTGATACCAGATACACTTTAAACGATTAATCTAAGTTGTTACAATATTTAGGACACAATTTTGCAATATAGGAAAAAACAAAATGAAATAAAACCTATTCGTAATTAATAAAAGAATCACACCATAACAAGTGTTAACAATAGTACAATACATAAAGAAAAAAAATATGCTGCTAAATGTAAAAAATATGTTACATAGAAAACAAAATAAAATGAAATATGATACACAGGTAACTTACTGATTACAACTTATAAATATTTTAAGAATATGTGTTTCGGCCTTTTATGGACATATCTTTTTAATGAATTTTTATTATAATTTCCTAAATTCTTAATTAAATGATTTTTATTTAATTTCCCCCACCTTCTCTACGTTCGCTCTTGGACACACTATAACAACGTTTCACATTTTCTTACCTTGTTTTAGTCAAATACTCGTTTTACTTTTAAATGTAATTAAAATGGGAAACAACCAGTTAATGTAAAACTTTAGATAAATAGATACAAAAACCCCTTTAAAAGAGCAAAACTAACAATTGCGAATTTTCGAGTCCATTTTTCTCCAATTGACATAACCCCATCAAAAATTACATCAGAACCTTTTTTGTAGAGAATTTAGTAAGATTTTGAATGATCATTACCTACTTACACAAGATTTCCCAACCGTTTTCGAGATATTTTAGGAAATATACGAAAATCCCAAAACCTTTCATGCAGAGATGGGCTGAATTTTATTTATAAATAAAGATACGAATTTATTCGTACCTCATATATTTGTGAATACGAATATAAATAAATTCGTATTCAGAAGTGTGAATACGAATTTATTTTTATTCACATGTATTAAATATAAAAATACAAATAAAATTTTATTCGCGAATTTTTATTGTGAAGAAATTTTTATTCACAAATTATAATGTGAATAAATTTGTGTTCGTATATTTTAATGTGATTTTTTTTAATCACTTGATTTTTTGTAAATATTCACATTTTTTGTGATTATTTACAATTATTTCTGTGAATTTATTTTTATTCGCAGAAAAATTTGCGAATAAAATTTTATTTGTATTTTTATATTAAATATATGTGAATAAAAATAAATTCGTATTCACACTTATGAGTACGAATTTATTTATATTCGTATTCACAAATATATGAAGTACGAATAAATTCGTATTTTTATTTATAAATAAAATTATGCCCATCTCTGCTTTCATGCCTGTTAATGAAATATTTTATTTCTAGTACTTCCTTAACTCCAAATGGAACCAAAATTTACCTTTCATAGATTAGTTAAATATCAAACGTCTGGAACAAGTTTCAACTGTTTTTTTTTTTTTTTTTTTTTTTTTTTTTTTTCAACTGAATTAATTGTTTCTGATTACCCAAACTGAAAATTAGTTTGGAAAAGTAGATGTTTCAATGTTTCTCGAAAACGGTTTCATTCGTTTTTCTACGTCAAGAAACCTATAAAATGAATACCTGTAAGCAAGAGCGTCTTGAGGTCAACCTCATAAGCGGGTTTCCTCCCTATGGAGGGAGGGAGGAACCGCACAAAAAATATGCAAATCAATCAAACAACAAACTAATTGAAAAAACTAAAACTAAAAATATAATGATGAAAATATTTGTAAAAATGTTTAGAAAAATAAATTAATAATACAAATTAAATTAAAGGAACACACATTCTCGAATTGTTCATTTAATTTAATAAAATCGTAGTGTTCCACAGTTAGATGCTTGTAAAATTGCGATCAAAATCATATATTGTATTTGATTTTTTCCCATAAATTCTTGAATGTATAAACTTCGATTTTTTGTTCTGGTTTTCATCACATTTTAGCACGGTTCCTCCCTTGCTCCATAGGGAGGAAACCCGCTTATGAGGTTGACCTCAAGACGCCCTAGGACGCAGTTCCCTCGAGTTGGACTTTTTATGGTAATTTAGTTTTTTTATGAAATGTGTCAGTGTCATTAATACAAAAATTCCTTTTTTGTTTTTATAGAGAAGACAAATATGCAGTTACATTAAAATATATTTTGTTTTCATTTCGGATATATTCATTTAGCAAAGAAAATATTTTGTCCAATGTGGTATTTTTTAATTAATTACTGAAATATTATATATACATAAGAGTTTTTAAAGAATTATTATATTTTAATTTTTCAGCTATATACATTATTAAAAATTTATAAATCACATTTCTATGCTTTGCTCATTATAATTGTGCTTATTATTTTAGTTGGAAGGGGGAAAACTCAAAAGGGTGTTGACTGACAAAAATACTCCAGTGTTGCCTACTTGTTGTTTCTAACAATGAAAGTTTAATTTACAATAACGCGAACATTTAGTGGCTCAGAAAATTTTCCGATTCAAAATTTTCCGGAAAACCCACATCCCTAGGTAGAAGGTCCCATTTTTTGGGGTTTAGCTTATATCTCGGAAACCATGCGTCTTAGAGACATTCCCTACAATAATATGTATATATTACCTTACAATTTTATGTATTTCCCTTCAAACGTTAAAACGTGGGTCGAAGTTCCCGTTTTCCGGGTTATTACTTATATCTCGGAAACCAAGCGTCCTAACGACATGACCATTCTATAACAAATGAAAGCGAATGAAATTTTCTACAAGTTTTACAGAATCAAGTTTCTCGAGATATCTTTAGTTTTCGAGATATCCGCTCTTGAAAGTTTGTCATTTTGGGAATAAACACACTTTTTGCTCTTTTTGACCGGATAACTCTTCAACGATGAACCCAAAAAATAAATGCCGGTCACAGGGTTGTAGAGTATTACATTCCCTTCAATAATATATGTTACTTTACTAACTTATGTATTTTCCTTTAAACGTTAAAACAATTGCAGTGTTCATCGTGAAATCTGAAATTTGGCGACAGCTGTCGACTAATGAATCTTTCAATTTCTCACCATTTGCAGTCTGCGTATTGTCCTAAATATGATCCATTATGAAGATGAACAGGATGATAATCTGACCTTTTGCCTACAGGGGTCCTATTGAGAAGATATTGGAGAAGAAGAAAACGAAGACGAGGATGGATGTCCTTCCTCTTCCAAGGGAGCAAGAAAATGACTACCAACTGTTGTAATGTTTTATGTTAATTCACTTTTCTATGTACTGTTATGATTTATGACACTATCAAAATGCTTATACTCACACATATTTTCGCACACAAGGTTTTAGGTAACGATGAACACTAAAATTGTTTTAACGTTTGAAGGAAAAAAACATAAAACAGTAAAGTAATATATATTATTGGAGGGAATGTAATGCTCTACAACCCTATGACCGGCCTTTATTTTTTGGGTGCATCGTTGAAGAGTTATCCGGTCAGAGCAAAAAATGTGCGACAAAAGTTTTTTTTACCCAAAATGAAAATGATAGACTTTCAACTTATAGAAAATTTAATCAGCTTTTATTAGCGAATTGATTCCTAAATTCCCGGAAATAGAGCCCTAGTAGTTTGTAGTATCTTTATTGTTTGTTAACTGATTTTTCATTTAAAATTATACGATTTGCAAAAAAAAAAAAAAAAAAAAAAAAACACTTGTTCTGTCTCTCAGAAAAGACAGTGGCTAGCCAACACTGTCTGATATGGAATAAAAGAAACTTCAGTTTTGAAGCATTCTACTGACTTACAAAAAGATTTCTGAGGAGGGTAGGGACTAAAAGCTGTCTGGCCTCTCGACTCTCAGCAAATAGATCAATAAGTTCTACTTGAAGCCACGCTAACCTTCCTGAATCTTTAATACGGTTTGGCCATTACGCTGTGCTACCGATTCGTGTTGTGTCAATATTACCTCAGTCAATACAAACAAATCAGAACAATTGCCAAGTTCTGCAACGATTTTAACAAATTGCCTTCTATTGAATTGTTCACCTAATAAAGAATTCATAAGACAAACAGCGATACTGTAATTAAAGATTATTTACTTAACCTGTGTGAATATTTAAAAATTATTCGAAAAGCTATGAAGGAAAAGGATTTACCGTGATATCTTTTTCAGAGCAATTAATTTCAGTTCCATTAAAATGATCAGCTTTATAGACGTTAATTCAGACGTCAGGTCTCGTGGTGTCGCAATGGATATAACGACTAAATCTTCTACTGAGGAATGTTAGAGCTACAGGCTCGAGTACAACAAGGTGTGGGGTAATTATACCTAAAACTAAAATTCCATTTTTTCCAATTTTCTGGAAATCGTTAAATCGTACCCAGTTATAATCCTATAAACAAAACCGGTGGCCTTTCTAGTATTATTATGATTACAAAACAAAATAAATTTCCAGACATTTCAGAAAATGCAACAATCAGTCATAAACGTTTTATTTATTTTCACTTTCCTTTTAGCGCGGTTCCTCCCTCCCCCATAGGGAGGAACCCCGCTTATAAGGTTGATACAATGAAACAATCCGGAAGTGCCGACAAGAAAATTTCGCGTTTCAGAACCCCTAGAGACCGAAAATAACGGTGGTTCAAATTTGTATATATATATATATATATATATATATATACATATATTTATATATATATATATATATATATATATATATATATATATATATATATTTGTCTGTTCGCTCATTTCTGGCTTCCCTGATGGTCCGATTTTGATGAAATTTGGTACAAAAATCTGTCGTCCAATTTGAAAGGTCAAGTTCGTTAACCAGCAAAATCCGCCCACTGGAAGATGGCGTTTGGGGCGAAATTCGCGCAAAAAAAGTCGTAACGCTTACGTTTTTGAGTTCATAAGCTTGTAAGTACTCTTTTTATAGGCTTCTTGGGCTAGGAAAACGAATGGAACCATTTTCAAGGCGTTAGCTTTAACCGTTTTCGAGAAAACTGAAAAAATAATTTTTGAATGCCGTTTTTGGTTTGGGTACTTAGAATCATGTGATTCAGTTGAAACATTTACTGCATGTTCTGCTTTCATTAAAACTAATATGTTGAAATTTTGGTTGCGTTTGGAGTTAAGGAAGGGTTAGAATAAAATATTTTATTAACAGACATAAAAAATTTTGGTAACTTTGTATACTTTCCTTAATATCTCGAAAAAGGTTGAGAATTTGGGAAACGGAAGAATACCATTAGAAAGCTTACTAAATGTTCTACAAAAAAGGTTCTAATGAAAGTTTTGATTAGGCGATGTCAATCGGATAAATAAGTGCATAAAACTTTAAAGTAATTGATTTCGCTTATTCGAACTGTTCTTTTTGTCTTTGATTTTGATACTTAAAATTATGGGATTCAGTTAAAACATTTTCTGAATGGTTGAATTTCATCAACACTAATATGGTAAAATTTTGGTTACGTTTGGAGCTAAGGAAGGATTAGAATAAAATATTTTATTAACAGACTCACTAAATGTTCTACAAAAAAGATTCTGAAACAATTTTTGATTAGGCTATGTCAATCGGAGAAATAAGTGCTTAAACTTTGAAGTAATTGATTTCGTTTATTCGAACGGTTCGTTTTGTTTGTTTTTATTCCTTGTTATTTTTTAATTGCTTAAAATTGGATAATGTATTTGACAATAAAACAGATTAATTAAATAAGAAAAACAATTCATTGTTAAAAATATATCAGGCTGTACCGTATGAAATGTCAGTTTTGGATTTGTCGATTTCTTTCAAATGTCTTGAAACTGTCGAGGCTCCTACTCCGAGTTCTTTGGCATATTCCCTAGTGTTTTTAATTGCTTATAGTAGTCAAATGTATTTGTCAATAAAACAGGATACGTATAATTAGAATCAATATTTTGTTTGTTAGAATTCGAAGATGCCGTATGAATATCTAGATTACAGTACTGGTGTTGATTTCGTTCTTTAGAATTATTATTGGTATTCCCTATTTTCATCTGTTACCCATAGTTTTTTATTGTTAGTAGGTTTTTCTTATTGATTATAGAATGTAAAGCTATTTGGCTATAAAACAGGATACGTAAAATTAGTGACAATATTTCGGAGATTTCTGAGCGAAATACTTTTAAGATTTCTACCACCACGAACGGCTTTATTCCTCTATTTTTATTTACTAGATAGGCTTTATTTTGCATATTATTCTATATAAGTTTTATTCAGCAGGGGATTCTGATGAAATGTCGTGTTTTTGCTGTGGATTTTAAATACGATGTATCTAAGATTGGATAACATTAGCGAGTCTACATAGTTAAGAACCGACGACGGAGGATTACTTCTTGCTATGATTTAGTCGACATATGTATATTAAGTCCTAAATCCAAAAAATAAACTTCACAACGGTTAGATACTATGAGCGAATATGGCGGTTCAATGCCCGTAGAAACAGGAAGGGGGCCGCAGGAAATTTACCTGCTAAGAGTTAATCCTCAAGAGCTGTAAATGTACCCCAGGTATCTGCCGACACAAATACAAAGCCTAGGCGGAGAGCACCCCAAAAACACAGATCCAAACATAGGTTATATACTAAATATTCATAAAAACTACTTAGTTGTAAACCGATTCATCAATTAGCAATCAATAGTTTTCAACGAAGGTTATATACTAAATATTGATAAAAAGTATTTAATTAGAAAAAAAAAACAATATTTTACAAGACTTGTTTTTGGTCCATTTGTGTCTACTCCATAGACTTAATTAGGTATATTATTCTATTCTAGTTGGGCAACTAAACTTGGTTTTATTTTGTTAAATAAAGTTTTTTTTCTTGACTTGTTATTCGTCAAGACTTTTATTTGTCCTTGTGTATTTACTAGATAGGTTTTATTCGGCATATTATTCTATATAGGCTATATTAGGCAGGGTATTCTACTCAATCTTGTGTACTTCTTCTTGATCCTTCTGTACATGGGCGTATATAAAAACAATTTCGGGGGGGGGGGGGGCTGAGACCATTTCCAGGGTATGGAATACTAAATATTTAGAGCTTGGAATAGTTTTAGGCAACTAAAACGCTATTACACGTAAAATAAAATATGTTTTATGAACTAAGTAATCTTATTTATTTTATTTTTAAGGATTTTACGAGAAGTTTTTATCATCAATTCAAAATTTCGGGAGGGGCTGCAGCCCCCTCAGCCCCCCCTCATATACGCCCATGCTTCTGTATCCTCTAGAAAGGCTTTATTAGGCATATTTTGTATTGATTTATAGAGCTTTGCTTTAGAATGAGAGCCAGATTCTGTAATTTCCGCTTCTGTGTAAAAGTTAGCTACTGTCGGTGTCCCTGACGCCTTAATATCACTTTTATTCGAGATGTTCGAGAGGATTTTGACAATTTTCACGAGATATATAAAAAAAAATAAGTTTATTTCTTTTCTAAGCTTATCAAATGGCACTAGGGACATGAACGGAACCGCGCTAAGATGCTGCAGTTCCTGCGAGTCGGACTTTTTCTCTTTAATGTTCAAAGCATTTGAATGAAAATTCGATCAGATCTATGACTCCATAGCTATTCCTTATTTTGAGATTGTATACTAGAAAACGTGTCGTTGTGAGTGTATGAATATGATTGTTTGTGAAAGAGTGAGTAGACTCAGACGGGAAGATGAAATCTCTAAACATGTACAACTGTTATTACTATTTCCGTCTCCCCCGGATTGTGCTGATTGCCACCCTGAGGCCTAGTCCAGCAACTGGCTCTGCTCGAGTTAGCTTGTCGCGTTGACGCGATCGGGAGAAGCAAAGTTGACGTTTCATTTCCCTCAGGTCACAAACACATCACTCGATATTCTATTCTATTAAATACAATTTCTGCTTTTAAGTTAACTGGGTTATACATTGCAATCATTTGATATTGTATACAAAAAACTCTCTCCTGCAGATAAAAAGCGAAAAAAAAAATACATTTATATGAAAGGGGAATTCACTCATCAGCCATTCCGTTGTCACTCGTCCATTATCAGCTGGGCTACCATCCATTTGAAACCAGAGTGAGTTAATATTTGATAGATGGGCTTGTGTAATAAACGTCATGTAGTTTGGGACGGATGGGACATCGCCATCATTGTGTGAAATTAAAGAACTTGTTCAGAATGGCTCCTTCACGCTAAAGAACATTTATAGGTTTTGACTAAAAAATTGTCTAAAACTATGGGGTGCCATTTTGAAGCTTATTAAATAATGCAACTTTTGAGGTGGAGGCAAACTTCTAAGGCTAAAAATAGCTGATTCAGAAAATATTGAATACTTTAAGTAAACACTAATATTAAACATTCTCATCTATATGCCTATGAATATAGCTCTTAATTTACATGGTAATATTTCAATAACGCGAGTTTCTTATTGGATATTTAAGGTAGATTCTAAAAATGTGGTCGTTATGTACGATACATTGGTCACAAATCCCGAAAACACAGTTTTTCTTTAAAAAAGCCTGTAGTTTTTAAAATAGACAAAAGATTGAGTAGCTCCTCTACATTTTCAGATTGAACGCTCATTTATCTTTGAAATTAAACATTCAAATCTTTATTAGACTTGGAAAAAATCAAAATATATATTCAAATCATACAAAAATCATATTATTTCAATTAATCTCAGCATTGAATTCAGATAAATTTACGTTTTATGGAGATGCATCCGTTGTTTTCCAAGTTTAATTAGCATTTGAATGTTTAATTTCAACGATATGAGTGCTGATATTAAGGGGTAATACTACATTGTGCGATCAAAATCAAAGTAATTTTCTTGAATTTATAAATAACAAATAAATCAATATTTTTCAATTCTTTATATCAAACGTTATAAAATGGATGTTATAGTAGTCAAAAAAATTATGTTTCAAATCTTCGAAAAAGAAATGGTGGCTCTGTGTCTGACCAACGGAAACCCTCTTTTTTCACAGGCGATAGTCTGAAGGTGTCAATTTTAGCGCGGTTCCTCCATCCCCCATAGGGAGGAACCCCGCTTATAAGGTTGATACAATGAAACAATCCGGAAGTGCCGACTAGAAAATTTTGCGTTTCAGAACCCCTAGAAACCGAAAATAACGGTGGTTCAAATTTGTATATATATATATGTATATATTTATTTATATATATATATATATATATATATATATATATATATATATATATATATATATATATATATATATATTTGTCTGTTCGCTCTCTAAATAGAAGACGAATGGTCCGATTTTGATGAAATTTGGTACAAAAATCCGTCGTCCAATTTGAAAGGTCAAGTTCGTTAACCAGCAAAATCCGACTACTGGAAGATGGCGTTTGGGGCGAAATTCGCGTAAAAAAAATCGTAACGCTTACGTTTTTGAGTTCATAAGCTTCTAAGTACTCGTTTTATATGATTCCTGGGCTAGGAAAACGAATGAAACCATTTTCAAGGCGATAGCTTTAACCGTTTTCGAGAAAATTGGAATTTTTTTTTTGAATACCGTTTTTGGTTTGGGTACTTAGAATCATGGGATTCAGTTGAAACATTTTCTGCATGTTCTACTTTCATCAAAACTAATATGTTGAAATTCTGGTTACGTTTGGAGTTAAGGAAGGGTTAGAATAAAATATTTTATTAACAGACATAATAGTCCGTTTCGCAGGAACTGCGTCATCTTAGCGCGGTTCCGTTCTTATCTCTAGTGTTTATGAAGGCATAGAATAGAAACAGTTATTACTTTGTTTAGATCAATAGCGAAACCGCTATCCAAATGAAATCTCAAACAAAACCAGTCTTCAAAGGTCTTGATTTACAATCTTACCTGCATGGGTCAGCTATACCATAAGTCGGGCAGAAAGGCCTCCGCTCAGAGGCATTTGGAAAGCCTTGGGATCTCTCTCTTTGAACGCTACATTTCTAACAATAAATTGATCTTCTTATTTTACTTAATCTGTTTTATTGTCAAATACATTATCTGACTATAAGCAATTTAAAAATAACAAGGAATAAAACAGACAAAAAGAACAGTTCGAATAAGCGAAATCAATTACTTTAAAGTTTTAAGCACTTATTTCTCCGATTGACATCGCCTAATCAAAACTTTCATCAGAACCATTTTTGTAGAGCATTTAGTGAGCTTTCTAATGGTCATCTTCCGTTCCCCAAGATTCTCAACCTCTTTCGAGATATTAAGGAAAGTATACAAAGTTACCAAAACTTTTTATGTCTGTTAATAAAATATTTTATTCTAACCCTTCCTAAACTCCAAACGTAACAAAAATTTCAACATATTAGTTTTAATGAATGTAGAACATGCAGAAAATGTTTCAACTCAATCCCATGATTCTAAGTACCAAAATCAAAGAGAAAAAGAACAGTTCGAATAAGCGAAATCAATTACTTTAAAGGTTTATGCATTTATTTCTCCGATTGACATCGCCTAATCAAAACGTTCTTTAGAACCATTTTTGTAGAGCATTTAGTGACTTTTCTAATGGTCATCTTCCGTTTCCCAAGATTCTCAACCTTTTTCGAGATATTAAGGAAAGTATACAAAGTTACCAAAACTTTTCATGTCTGTTCATAAAATATTTTATTCTAACCCTTCCTTAACTCCAAACGTAACATAACTTTAAACATATTAGTTTTAATGAAATTAGAACATGCAGATAATGTTTCAACTGAATCCCGTGATTCTAAGTACCCAAACCAAAAACGGAATTCAAAAACTATTTTTCTAATTTTCTCGAAAACGGTTAAAGCTATCGCCTTGAAAATGGTTTCATTCGTTTTCCTAGCCCAAGAAGCCTATAAAACGAGTACTTACAAGCTCATGAACTCAAAAACGTAAGCGTTACGATTTTTTCTGCGCGAATTTCGCCCCAAACGCCATCTTCCAGTGGGCGGATTTTGCTGGTTAACGAATTTGACCTTTCAAATTGGACGACGGATTTTTGTACCAAATTTCATCAAAATCGGACCATCAGGGAAGCCAGAAATGAGCGAACAGGCAAATATATATATATATATATATATATATATATATATATATATATATATATATATATATATATATATATATATACAAATTTGAACCACCGTTATTTTCGGTCTCTAGGGGTTCTGAAACGCGAAATTTTCTAGTCGGCACTTCCGGATTGTTTCATTGTATCAACCCTATAAGCGGGGTTCCTCCCTATGGGGGAGGGAGGAACCGCGCTAAAAAGTTTTAGTAACTTTGTTTACTTTCCTTAATATCTCGAAAAAGGTTTAGAATCTTGGTAAATGGAAGAATACCATTAGAAAGCTTATTAAATGCTCTAAAAAAAGTCCGACTCGCAGGAACTGCGTCATCTTAGCGCGGTTCCAGGTTTTTTTTTTTTTTTTTTTTTTTTTTTTTTTTTTTTTTTTTTTTTTTTTTTTTTTTTTTTTTTTTTTTTTTTACGGCACATCTACATCTAGGTCATTAGCGCCGACATCCAGGGTGTAGCGAGGAATTTCACCAGCGAGCCGTGGGATGATAAAATTCCTGCCGAAGGTTGGGAATCGAACCCACCATCTCCCGCTTATGAATCCAAGACGCTAGCCATTAGACCACGGGAGACCCCGGTTCCTGTTCATATCCCTATTCTCATTTGAAAAGCATAGAATAGAAACAGATAATATTTTCCTCGGCCTTTGTTCGAAGGGTTTGATGGCTGGCTATACCTGGGGTCAGGTCCGCAAGACCCTAGAATCCTCTTCTACCGATACTTCATTTCATACGTTTCAATGAATTGGAAAATATCAAATATTTTCACACATTCCTGTGTTCTTTTACTATAGTAATAATTCTACAGATAAAATCAATTAAAAAATAAAATAAAAAAACCAACAGCATAAAGGCAATTGAAAATATTGAAAAGACGTCAACGAATCTTTTTCTCTTGGCAAGCTATATTTCTAACAATGAATTGTTTTTCTTATTTTGCCTAATCTGTTTTATTGTAAAATACATTATCCAACTATAAGCAATTAAAAAATAACAAGGAATAAAAACAGACAAAAAGAACAGTTCGAATAAGCAAAATCAATTACTTTAATGTTTTAAGCACTTATTTCTCCGATTGACATCGCCTAATCAAAACTTTCATCAGAACCTTTTTTGTAGAGAATTTAGTAAGCTTTCTAATGGTATTCTTTCGTTTACCAAGATTCTCAACCTTTTTCGAGATATTAAGGAAAATATACAAAGTTACCAAAATTTTTTAAGTCTGTTAATAAAATATTTTATTCTAACCCTTCCTTAACTCCAAACGTAACCAAAATTTCAACATATTAGTTTTAATGAAAGTAGAACATGCAGAAAATCCATCCACTTATACATAACATGGATTTTTGGGATGTGTTATCTACATGTAACCACCCTGTCCTTGCCTGGTAAGTGCTAATGCCTTATCTTTTTTCAAAACGAAAGCCACCACCCTTAGTATGAAATGCTCAGCCATAACACTCACAGGCGCCAGGCCTCCATCAATTATTAAAGTGATAGTTCTAAATAAATTGCTAACTCGGAATAAAATAAACTGTAAAACATTTATTTTCATTTGGGTGAGCGAGGTAAATTTATTTTTCAATAAATACACTGTATTAAATATATTGTCTACAATATATAAAGCATTCTCATTCCTCCTGAAACATTTATAATAAATATCTAATTTTTGTTTTACATCAAATGTAATTTGTAAGTTTGTTTTTATAAGTAGATTGACTTAGCAAAGCATTTTTTTGTATTTACTTCAGCAAATTCTTTATTTTATATTTTAACATACAGTTATACTCAACAAGAAATGTGAAACTCTTCATGATTATGCGTGTCATCCTTACGCAGGGGCCATGTTAATCTTCTCTGAATTGTTCCAATTTTAGTTCCGAGTATTTAATATTTAATGAATTAAATAATTAAATATATATTAAAACAAAAAAAATCTTGGTTAAATAAATGCTAATACCTCTATCATCTCTAGGTTTCAACTGAATCCCATGATTCTAAGTACCCAAACCAAAAACGGCATTCAAAAAATATTTTTCCAATCTTCTCGAAAACGGTTAATCGCCTTGAAAATGGTTTCATTCGTTTTCCTCGCCCAGGAATCATATAAAACGAGTACTTAGAAGCTTATGAACTCAAAAACGTAAGCGTTACGATTTTTTTTGCGCGAATTTCGCCTCAAACGCCATCTTCCAGTAGGCGGATTTTGCTGGTTAACGAACTTGACCTTTCAAATTGGACGAAGGATTTTTGTACCAAATTTCATCAAAATCGGACCATTCGTCTTCTAGCTAGAGAGCGAACAGACAAATATATATATAAATATATACATATATATATATATATATACAAATTTGAACCACCGTTATTTTCGGTCTCTAGGGGTTCTGAAACGCGAAATTTTCTAGTCGGCACTTCCGGATTGTTTCATTGTATCAACCCTATAAGCGGGGTTCCTCCCTATGGGGGATGGAGGAACCGCGCTAAAAGGTTCCAATGAAAGTTTTAATTAGGCGATGTCAATCGGAGAAAAAAGTGCTTAAAGCTTTAAATTAATTGATTTCGTTTATTCCAATGGTTCTTTTTGTCTGTTTTATTTCTTGTTATTTTTTAATTTCTTATAGTTGGATAATGTATTTGACAATAAAACTGGTTAAGAAAAATAACAAAACGAATTTATTGTTAGAAATATAGATTTCCAAGATTCCAAGACCTTGTCACTAGCGGGTCCGTTTCTAGTGTAGCCGACCCTTCCAGGTAAGATTGTAAATCATGACCTTTCAAGACTTTACTACTCACAGGAATGGCGTTAGTGACCTTAAGGGTTGACACGCCATTATAATAATTAAAAAAAAAAAGGCTGGTGGAACCAAAATAATAACTGCTTCTATTTTAATCTTTCCAAATTAGACTAGGGATATGAACGGAACCGCGCTAAGATGATGCAGTTCCTGCGAGACGGACTTTTTTATTCCTTGTTATTTTTTAATTTGATTATAGTTAGATAATGTATTTGACAATTAAACAGATTAAGTAAAATAAGAAGATCAATTTATTGTTAGAAATATAGCGTTCAACGTGAGAGATCCGAAGGCTTTCCAACTGCCTCTGAGCGGGGGCCTTTCTGGGGTTGGCCGACCCATCCAGGTAAGATCATAAATCAAGACCTTGGAAGTAAGTTGGATCCTAAATAATAACTTTTTCTATTTTAATCTTTCCGAATGAGACAAGGGATAAGAACGGAACCGCGCTAAGACGATGCAGTTCCTGCGAGTCGGACTTTTTTTTCCTTGCCGAGTCCCAACGATCCCTTGACTTCGCGTCAAGTCAGCGGCTATCTATCTTCATCTCATTGAGTATATCTGTTCGCTCTCTAGCTGGCTAAAAAATGTACAGATTTTAATGAAATTAGGTATTATTGTCTCTTCAAATGACACTATAGATAAGAACGGAACCGCGCTAAGATGACGCAGCTCCTGCGAGTCGGACTTTTTTTGTATTTAATTTTTTTTTATACTTTCTTGTAATAAAGATAGAAAAAATGGGTTTTAATCTTTAAATGTAGAGAAGGACCAAAGAAAACTTAACAATTAAAAAAGTCCGACTCGCAGGAACTGCATAATTTAAGCACGGTTCCGTTCTTGTCCCTAATGTTGGAAAGGTTGATATAGAAACAGTTATAATTTTAGATAGACCTTTCATGAAATAATTTATGATCCCAAATAGGTCACCGTTGCAAGGGTGAAGGTTCCCTCTAGAAACACACTATATAATGTTTCCTATTTTCTTTTACTAATTTTACAGATAAATTCAATTAAAAAAAATCAATTAAAAAATGATTTGAACAAAGAAAAAACCCTGTTCAAAAGAACAAAAAAAAAAAAAAAAAAAAACACATTTGAAGTTTTAAGCACTTATTTCTCCGATTGACATCGCCTAATCGAAAATTGCGTCAGAATCTTTTTTGTAGAGCATTTAGTAAGCTTTCGAATGGTAACGATGTGTTTATGAAGATTCTAAACTGTTTTCGATATATTAAGGAAAATATACGAAGTCCCCAAAACTTTTTATTTCTATTAATAAAATATTTTATTTTAATCCTTCCTTAACTCCAAACGTAACCAAAATTTAATCATGTTTGTTTATATGAATTTCACATGAACATGGATATTAAGGCGTCAGGAAAACCGGCAGTAGTAACTTACACAGAAGCGGAAATTACACAATCCAGCTGTCATTCTAAAGTAAAGCTCTATACATCAATAAAATAAAACAAAAACGTGCATGGGCGTATATAAGGGGAGGGCTGAAAGGGCTGCTCCCCCCCCCCCGCAATCGGTAAAAATGTATCGTAAAAACCTTAAAAATAATAATAAGATCACTTAGTTCAGAAAAAAATAATTTCTTTTGGGCGTAATAGCGTTTTAATTGTCTAACTATTCCATGTTCTAGATTTTTATTATCCCATACCCCCCAAAATCCTTTCAGCCCCCCCCCCGAAATTCTCCCAGTCCCATCCAAAATTATTTTCTATACAAGCGTAAACATCCTTCTCATTTACTAGCTTTGTTTTATTGAAAAAAAAATGCAATCAAAATAACAGCACCCAATTAAAAAATAAGGCGTACAACATAAATAAAAATTAATAACTGAAGTAAACAGAGACACAAAAATAGGAATTACTTCTCGAGTTTAATATTATCAAATGTCAAGCAGGTCATTTTGCGAGGCTTATGGCTGGGGCTGTAATGGTACTCATTGTCAGGACCTTAGAAAGAGGAGCAGGTAGCCAGCCATAGCATTGTTTCCTCGTCAAACTTCTAGCCGAGTCTGGCATATTATGTTGAATAAAACTAAAGATAATTCTGGAATCGCCTTTTCTCAGAAATGGTTTATCTAATGAAAAAAAGTGTGAAGAAAAAGTGTTTTGTACATAATTGCACAATCTACAATTTTTGTCTGAACTATTTTTACCATCAAACAAAACGTTTCGTTGACAATTCCTAAAAACCTTTTTTAGCGAACTTTGACCTCGAAAAATTTCTTTGCACTCATGGGTTCGATAAGAGCTTTTCCCAATTCCCTTATAATGTTGTCCCTATCTTTCATGCAAATTTTCAGGTTGCTAGGAATTTATGCAAAGGTACTCGTATTTTTCTAACTCATCTATTTCTAACAACAGAAAATTGGTTCTCATTTTAACTATCCTGTTTTAAACACAAATACATTTACCTAATATAAGAATTACAAAAATAAAAAGCAATAAAAAACTAAGGGGAAGAGACAAAAGTCCGTCTCGCAGGACTGCATCATCTTAGCGCGGTTCCGTTCATATCCCTAGTCTAATTTGGAAAGATTAAAATAGAAGCAGTTATTATTTTGGTTACACCAGTCTTTTTTTTAAAATTAATTATTATAATGGCGTGTCAACCCTTAAGGTCACTAACGCCATTCCTGTGAGTAGTAAAGTCTTGAAAGGTCATGATTTACAATCTTACCTGGAAGGGTCCGCTACACTAGAAACAGACCCGCTAGTGACAAGGTCTTGGGATCTTGGAAATCTATATTTCTAACAATAAATTGTTTTTATTATTTTACTTAACCAGTTTTATTGTCAAATACATTATCCAACTATCAGCAATTAAAAAATAACAAGAAATAAAACAGACAAAAAGAACCATTGGAATAAACTAAATCAATTAATTTAAAGCTTTAAGCACTTTTTTCTCCGATTGACATCGCCTAATCAAAACGTTCTTTAGAACCATTTTTGTAGAGCATTTAGTGACTTTTCTAATGGTCATCTTCCGTTTCCCAAGATTCTCAACCTTTTTCGAGATATTAAGGAAAGTATACAAAGTTACCAAAACTTTTCATGTCTGTTCATAAAATATTTTATTCTAACCCTTCCTTAACTCCAAACGTAACATAAATTCCTGTGTTCTTTTACTATAGTAATAATTCTACAGATAAAATCAATTAAAAAATAAAATAAAAAAACCAACAGCATAAAGGCAATTGAAAATATTGAAAAGACGTCAACGAATCTTTTTCTCTTGGCAAGCTATATTTCTAACAATGAATTGTTTTTCTTATTTTGCCTAATCTGTTTTATTGTAAAATACATTATCCAACTATAAGCAATTAAAAAATAACAAGGAATAAAAACAGACAAAAAGAACAGTTCGAATAAGCAAAATCAATTACTTTAATGTTTTAAGCACTTATTTCTCCGATTGACATCGCCTAATCAAAACTTTCATCAGAACCTTTTTTGTAGAGCATTTAGTAAGCTTCCGAATGGTAATCTTCCGGTTTTCCTGACGCCTTAATATCCATGTTCATGTGAAATTCATATAAACAAACATGATTAAATTTTGGTTACGTTTGGAGTTAAGGAAGGATTAAAATAAAATATTTTATTAATAGAAATAAAAAGTTTTGGGGACTTCGTATATTTTCCTTAATATATCGAAAACAGTTTAGAATCTTCATATATATATATATATATATATATATATATATATATATATATATATATATATATAAGAAGTTTATTTATATTCTAAGATTTTCAAATGACATTCTTTCAAATGAGATTCTAAGATCTTCTAAGTTGATATATTGTTTCAACCAGTATTTATATAAGAGTTTTTTCTCTGCGGTGAACACGTTCCCACATTTTTTACATATAATATAGGACTAAACTGACAGTCTTTTTAATATTGCTTAATATTTCTTTAGGAGCATCCTGCAGATTAAATTGAATCATTTGCCCAAGGATTAATACCGTTTTCTTGGATTTATCCACATTTTTTTCAAATTTGGAAGAAAAAATAAATTGTATTATGTGATGGATCTGAAAATAAATATCTTTGGAATCGGCAAATTTCGGCAAACTAAATTGCCCTCAGTACATTATACTTGAGGTAAACTTTAAGCTCTAAAAAACTTGGGATGTTTTCAGATGAAGTTTTTTGCTATGGTTAATCAAAATTTTGTATTTAAGAACAATTTCAAAAATCAATGAAGAATAATTGAGGATAAATAATACGGGAGTAATTACCCATAATCAATTATATCAGATAAAAAAGGAATAGTTTTGACGTAATTTCCTTCGGATGACTCAATGAAAACATTGCATTGTCTTTTCTTCAACAAGAGAGTCTCAAACTGATTCTTGGTATGAAACAGGTTTTAAAGACTTTGCCTTGTTTATAATACTGCTAATGTGTTTGTTGATCAAAACAAAACTAATATTTATTAGTTTTATACGATTTTAATTCCTTGAATAGTTTCTAAACTTAGCAAGAGGATTAAAAATTAAATAAAAGAAAACAAAAATTTAGGTTCTTGTCCATTGGACGTTACACTGTTCGTCGGTGGGGATCGAACCCACCATCTCCCGCTTATGAATCTAAGGCGCTAATCCACAGGAGACCCCCTATCCTAGTTTACTCAATTCAGACGAAGAGACGTGGAAAAAGGAGCTAAACATTTCCCTAATTTTCTCGAAAATAAAGAAATCTGACTATATTGGACGCCCAATCAGTTAAAATAAAATATTAAATAAAAATTCTACATTTCAGAAGTTAAGGACATATAGATTGAGCACTCGAAATCTCAATTTTCTTTAAGATTTCGTTCAGCGTGTATTTCTATGTTTGTAAATAAAATATAATGATTAGATCAAATATATTTTGAAGAAAAATGTTTAAATAAATCGCACTAAGATTACTGATTATATGAATATATTCTATAATGACGCTGTTCCTGCGATTCGAACTTTTTTTCTTCATTGAGAAAGGGAAACTAGCTAGATTTTGAGGTTTTTTTTAGATTTAGTATTTTTCTCAACAAGATAGTGATAGTAACTGAAACCGCATCCCTTACAACGTTCGCTCAGTATCCTCTTTGTTCGCTTGCCCGTGAAAGAACGGAATTTCTTATTCCAAGGGCTTTTTTCTTATTAGGACGTGATGGAATTATGCTATGAAATGGCTTTCTTTCATGAATTTCTTTGTTCACCAGTCACGTCCGCTCTGGATATTCAGAGTCCGGGCGCCCCACCGGCAGACTGTTACAGAAATTGTTCCGTAGAATCGCAGTATATTTGAGAATCGCCTATAAAAAGATAGCGAATTCTAAAGGAATACATGAGGCGTCGCGGATACGAAGGGCGAACTAAACAAGTTCACACTAATTCCTTGTCCATTAATATACAGGGTATCCCGCATTGAGCTGTCATAACTTTAAGAGTTTATTCTGCACGTAATTTGTAGTTAAGTGAAGCAGAAATACAAAGGACAAATACATTTTCCTAATATAAGCAATTAAACAAATAAAAGCAATAAAAAAATAAGGGAAACTTAAAAAGTGAGTTAAATAACGACAAAAACCCGTTCAAACAAACTTTTATTGTGGAGAATTTAGTGCACTTTCGAATGGTAAAATTCCGTTTACCAAGATTCACAACCGTTTTCGAGATATTAAGGAAAGCATACGAAGTTCCCAAAATTTTCATGTCTCTTAATAAAATATTTTATTCTAATCCTTCCTTAACTCCAAATGTAACCAAAATTTAAACATTTTTGTGTATATGAATTTAGAACAGGCAGAAAATATTGTAACTGAATCCCATGATTCCATGTACCCTAACCAAAAAAATGGGTCTCCCGTGGTCTAGTGGCTAGCGCGCTAGATTCATAAGCGGGAGATGGTGGGTTCGATCCCCACCGGCGGCAGGAATTTTCTCATCTCAGGACTCGCTGAGAAAATTCCTGGCTGCACCCTGGACGTCAGCGCTAATGGCCAAGATTTGTCGATGCGCCGTAAAAAAAAAAAAAAAAAGCACACCTAACCAAAAACTTTGACGTTTTTGACAATTATTTTTCCATTTTTCTCCAAAACGGTGAAAGCTATCGCCTTAAAAATGGTTTCAATCGTTTTTATAGGCAAATAAACCTTTGAAACGAGTACTTGCAAGCATATGAAGCAAGCATAACGATCTTTTTCGCGCGAATTTCGCTCCAAAAACCATGTTCCGGTGGATGGATTCTGCTGGTTCAAATTAGAAGAAAGATTGTCTTTTTTAAAAATTATCCTCCCCCCCCCCAAAAAAAGAAAGGAATTCTGAGGTCAGTCTAATTTAGGAGAACAATTGGTTTGATCCATATTGGGTGGTGTGATTAAAACGAAGTGTTTACCTAGTAGAGACTACTGTGTAGTTTTAGCTCCAACTCAGATTGATGTGATTAAAGAAAAGCTACCACTCCGTAGTTACAACTACCCTAGATGGAGTGGTAGCTGGAAAAACTGAAGCTACAACTAGGGTTAGGTACAACTACCCTGTAGTAGTATCTACCTTCCATGCTGGAACGGGTCGACCCTTTCCTATCCATACAGGTTTTAATTCCTGTTTTCATTAGTACTCTTCCTTGTCAGTCTCTGCTAGGCATATATTCATTCTTGTCCTTGAGCAGTAGTTAAGTTGTCCAAAATGTAATCTTCATTTGAAGATGAAATTATACTGATAAGAAACCTCTAGATAGAGATTTGTTGTATAAAAAATTATATTGATTAAATAAACAAAATGAGTAATGTATAACTTGATTTATTATACAAATTATATTGAATCAAAGATACTAATTAATTAGGCGTTAGGCATTCTGATAATTTTAAGATAAAAAGGCTAACATTTTATTTCGCTTTTCTTCTCCACGAACTTTTGTTGCAACAGGTCAAGTTCCTCAAAATTTAAAGGGTCTTCAAAATTTTTAGCTATATTACATGCAGTACAGCATAGCTCATTACTAGTTTTGGTATTCTTTCAAGTGATAAATTTACACAATTACGAAGAATTGAGAACCTTTTTTTCAGTAGCCTAAAACACGTTCTATGTCCACAGCCCCCCACCCGAAATTTAATTTGATTTAATCGGTAATAATGCTCAAAAATTAATTTAATAATATCACTTATTCCAGAATGAATAAATTTGTTTGAGTGAAAAATAGCCCCAAACTCCGCGTTAGCCAAAAATTATTTCCTATATACGTGCCGGCACCAAAGTAATAATTAAAATAGTAATAATCCTGATCTTAAAGAATAGCTGACAAAAGAGAAGTCTGCTCCTCCTGAGACTTCAAGAAAATGAAGATATAACTACACCTAAGTAGTTGTAGCTTCTCTTTTATCACACCAAGAATGAAGTAGTAACTACCTCTCCGGGAAAACCGAGATATATCTACAGGAGGTAGTTGTAGGACGGGTTTAATCACACCAAAGGTAGTACAACTTCGAAATAGTTAAGTGGTAGCATCAACTCCGTTTTAATCACACCACCCAATATATTCATTTTCAAGATCATGAAAGAAACTTGGCAATGTGGGGGATATAAAAGAAAATGGCGGTGATTAAGATTTGGAATAGACCTATAAAATTTGAATTTTTATGAGAAGAATTGCCAGGATGACAAGGCCTAAACTTAAAAGGTTTTAAAAAAGATGCGGTTAGAAATAAGATATTGAAAATGGCCTGAAGGCCAAAACGTTGTAAAATGAATATATAAATAAAGGACTTATTAAGGTCTGAGGAATGGATCAAACGAAGGATTTTTGTGCCAAATTTCATTAAAATAGGACAAACAAATATATATATATATATATATATATATATATATATATATATATATATATATATACAAATTTGAACCACCGTTATTTTCGTTCTCTAGGGGTTCTCTGGTTGGATTGTTTCATGAGGTCAACCTTATAGGGTTCCTTCATAGGGGTTCCTCCCTATGAAGGGAGGGAAAAACCACGCTAAAATAGAACAAACTGATTTGTTATCAAATAAACATTATTTTTAACAACTTATTATGAAACATTTAAAGAAAATGGGATGTTAATTTAGAATCACCCAACGCAACATGTAGGTATGAATATATATATATATATATATATATATATATATTCTCGATGGAACGGCTTCTGTCTCCAGGGGTATAGCTATACCGCTGGAGACAGAAGCCGTTCCATCGAGAACAAATATTATTCCCAGCGACGAAAAATACCATCATTAAAATACACAAACATACACACACACACACACAAAAATTGTATTTTTATAAGAAATATAAAAAAAGAAAATCGCTGAATTTGGACCAATAATAACGTCATGCATGTATATATATATATATATATATATATATATATATATATATATACATACATGACGTTATTATTGGTCCAAATTCAGCGATTTTCTTTTTTTATATTTCTTATAAAAATACAATTTTTTTCTTTTAAAATAAATTCACTAATATGTAACTATTTATGAATAATAATATCTGGTTTTACCTAAGGAATAAAATAGTCATGGGATTGCTAATGGGAATTGGCAGACAAGATCCCACCAGTGTCAGTGGGGTGAGTGAGATGCAGTCTTGAGCTGTTCCCAGTGTTCACTGGGACTGGGGACGGCTCGTCTCTTCCCCACCACCTCCACTCCCACCTCCATCGATGACCGACACCATTCCTCCCCGTAAATAGAAGGAATTTCCCTCTGGTTATAATAGTGCAATATTTGGTAATGGGAAAACTAATGAAGTACCATTATTATGTTTGTTTTATTTTAAAAACTTCTTACTGACAACAAATGAAGCAGGACAGACCTATTTGAGAACAGTGTAACGAAATACTCACAGTAAAACACATACTGACAAACTGCAGAAGACGGGAACATTTAGACATACCTGTTGTCCTGACCGAACCTTTAACAGATAGTAGCCAACATATCGAAGAAATAATTTAACATTTTAAAAAGCCCGACTCGCAGGAACTTCGCCATCTTAGCGCGTTTTCTTTCTTATCCCTAGTGACATTTGTAAAGGAATAAATAAAGATATTGGTTGTTTTAATCTTTCGTGACAATTTTATCATGAATAAAAGCAATATTTTAAGTGTCACAAGGCACAGGAAACTTACTCTATCCTTCTTCTCCCTCAATCTTAGGAAACTCTATATAAGTCAATACACACTAGAATACTCATTTCACTTTTCTATGCATTAAATATACACACACACACACACACACACACACACACACATATATATATATATATATATATATATATATATATAAAGTGAGATAAATAGGAAAAAAATCCGACTCGCACGAACTGCGTCATCTTAGCGCGGATCCATTCATATCCCTAGTGCCACTAGTAAAGACATAGAAGCTATTATAGGTAGGTTTTGATAAAAAAAATCTACTATATATTTGTCAAATACCACTCACTGACCTATCATCGCCCAGCCCAAACCGCTCGACAGAAAATTTTGAAATTTTGCATGGACACTCCCTATATAACGTAGGCACTCGCTAAGAAAGGCTTTTTTGATATTCGAATTTTTAAGTATTTTTAGAGGGGATTAAAGTTTGAGTTGGTTAGAGCAGGCAAGCCTTGGCAGCATGCGTTACTAGGACGATATAGAACAGCTGTTACCATACATTATCTATTTCATAGTATTATTTTTAATTGAGGTTAATTTCAACTATGATGGAAGACCTTGAATTACTAGAAATAAACTATGATTTTGTCCCTCATAGAGTTTACGTCCTGGTCCATCCGAGGTAATAATATCCCGAAGCACTTGACACAAAATTTGAAATTTTGCTCGGACAATCCGTTTAGAATGTAAACACTCGCTAAGAAAGTTTTTTTTAATATTCAAATGTTTAAGTACTTTTAGGGGGTTTGAATTATTAAGAAGGTCCTCATCGGCTCAAAAATGGTCCTATTTTGATTACATTTGGTACAAAAATCTTTCTTCTCATTTGAAAGGTCAGTTCAATAACCAGCTGAATCCGTTTACTGAAACATGGTTTTGGGAGCAAAATGTGCGTGAATAAATCGGAACGCTTGCATTTTCGAGTCCATATGCTTGCATGTATTCGTTATATAGGTTCCTTAACGTAGGAAAACGAATGAAACCATTTTCAAGCGATTTATGCCACCGTTTAGGAGAAAAATTGATAGAAATACTTTTCCAAACTAATTTCCTGCGTGGGTATTCATAAACAATGATTGGTTCACTTGAAACTTGCACCAGGTATTCGACATTTATCTAATCTAAGATATTTAAACTTTGGAATCGTTTGGAGATAAGAAGTATATAGAAAAAAAAATTATTAATGGTATACAACGTTTTCGGATCTCAGTATATTTTCTAAAATATCTCGAAAACGGTTGGGAAATCGTAGTAAATAGAAGGCGGCTATTCGAAAGGTTACTAAATTCTCTACAAACAAGATTCTGTTGTAATGTTCGGTGGGGCGATGACTATCGAAAAGATAAGTGCTTAAAACTTTAAAGTTGTTAGTTTTATTCTTTTCAACGTGTATTTGTCTCTGTTTACTTAACTTTTTAAGTAGTTGTTGTATTTTTTTTACTCCCCAACGGAAACTAGCACGGTTACCTCCACATGGTGTTTCCTGGGTAACTTTAAAGTCCGTGCAATAATAAGCTGTACAAAATTATGTAGTAGCGTTAATTTTGCTCATATCTTATTTAACTCAATATAAAAAATACTTATCGGCCATGGTGAAGCACAGGTAGTCAGCTAGTATAAAATAAAATCTTCAAGTGAAGGAAGTTTAATGCACCACAACAGGAAACTGACAGTATCCTAAGCGCGAATACCCCCCCCCCCCTCCGCCTTCTCAACGTTCGCTCGAAGAAAATAGTATTACCAATATGTTTCTAATTCTGTTACCTTTACTAAAATACTCATTTCTCTGTTAAATATCACTCGCACATAAACACTCACTGTAGGGCGCTACAGTCCTTGTAGGACCTGGATCTCTGCCATCATCCTTCTCCATTCCACGCGGTTTGCTGCTAGGTTCCTCCAATTTTGGACTCCTAGCGTCCGCAAGTCCTCCTCCAAGTCATCAAGCCACCTCTGTCATGGTCTGCCTCTCTTTCTTTTGCCCCCAGGTGCACCATTCAGCATCATTTTAGGTAGCCTGCAGGGTTCCATTCTTTCCACGTGTCCTAACCACCGAAGTCTACCTTTCTTGATGACATAGACGATATCAGGCTTAGAGATGGGCAAAACGGCTCGCCTCGAAGAGTGGCTCTGAGCGCTCCGCTTACTAAAAAGAACCTGTTCTTTTACACGGCTCACTTGCTCTTTTTGGCTCTTTTGCGCTAGTATGCAATGTAAGGGAGAACCATGCTAGGAAAAGCGATGTTTGTTTGCCTCGTTTTAGATGTTTGAACATCACACATCTGACTGTTAATAAATCCTCATAAACCAAAACAAGAATATTAATAGACTGAAACATTAGTACATTTTATGGCTTATAGTATATTTCAAGGACAGTGTATGATTAAAATTCATAAACCTAACGGTGACAGTATATAATGAATAAAGTATAACTTTATATAATGGAAAATTTATAACCTAAAGGGTTCTTCTAATTAAAGTTACAAACTAAATATATCATTAAATCATAACTGTCATAAGCTCATATCAACCTTCGGGTGACAGTGTATAATTAAATTCATAAACCTAACGGTGACAGTATATAATAAATAAAGTATAACTTTATATAATGGAAAATTTATAACCTAAAGGGTTCTTCTAATTAAAGTTACAAACTAAATATATCATTAAATCATAACTGTCATAAACTCATATCAACCTTCGGGCGACAGTGTATAATTAAGGATCTATAAACTTAAGGGTATATAATTACAAATTTATAAGCTTAAGGTATTGACTAAATGAAGTTTGAAAATAAAGATAACTTTAAATCCTCTTTTTTATTTAAATTTTAACGTCCTTTATAATTAACTCAGAATTTTAGGACGGGTTATCTACAGGTCACCACCCTTTTCTAGCCAGGATAGGGCTACCGCTTTTTCTTTTTTCCAAAGAAAAGCCAACACCCCTAGTGGGAATTGAACCCACGCCCCTCATTACTACAATTTAAGTACGAATCCTATAATTACTAAAATTTGTTTGATCTCCGGAAGGACTGTTTCAAACATATATATATATATATATATATATATATATATATATATATATATTGTCTGTTCGCGCTCTATCTCAGTGACTAATGTTCCGATTTTGATGAAATTTGGTACAAAAAACTTTCGTCTTATTTGAAAGGTCAAGTTCGTTAACCAGCAACCGGCAATGTTTTATTTGTGCCGAAATTATCTTTAGAGAGAAAACTAAACATTGGGGAGCGAAAGAGCCGAGAGCGAGTGTGGATACGGCTCTTTAGCTCTTTCGATCCCTAAAAGATCCGTTTAGATGGTTGGAGGATCGAAAGAACCGAGAGCGAGAGTGGATACGGTTCTTCAGCTCCTTCGATCCCTAAAAGACCCGTTTAGGTGGTGGGGGATCGAAAGAGCCAAGAGCGAAAGAGGATACGGCTCTCTAGCTCTTTAGGTGGCGCGGGATTGGCCAGCCGAGAATGAATATGGATCCGCCTCTTCCGAACTCTGCCGACTACCGAACACTCCCGATCTCTATCGACTATCGAAGACTCTCGATCGAAGAACCGCCGCTCTTTTTTAGCGAGCCACGGCTCACTCGTTCTTCTGAAAGATCCGGCTCAGTAGTGAGCGACCCATCTCTAATCAGGCTCGCCATACAGTTCTGTAAGTTAGGCATTGCTTCTGACCAAAAATCTTTCTTGAGACTTTTCTTTCCCATTCTCTCCTGATTTCTTTGGTCAGAGTCCACGTTTCACCGCCGTACACAACAACTGGCCTTGTTACAGTTTTGTATAGTAAAATCTTTGCGTTCTTGGAGAGACTTTTCTATCGGGGAGCTTTTTGCAGGGGATAGAAACATCTGTTTCCTGTCACCATTTGGCCCTTAACCTCCACTTTCAGGTCATTGCTTCCCCCAGGTACTTAAATGCGCAAGCGCTACGGTACGTGTCCTCGCCCAAATCCACAGTCCCTCCTCGTTCTCTGGTTTGTCTCGAGGTTTTCATATATTTGGCCTTTTCTCTATTTATAGAGCGTCCCAAGTCTTGCACTGCACGATGGAATTCTGTTACAGCACGAACGAAAGCTGTTGTGGTCTGCCTTGTAATTACCAGATCATCAGCATACGCCATGTGCTGTGTGACCCTATTGTATGTAGTGCCCCTGGGTTTGTTGTTGCCCCTTATCGTTCGAATGGCAACTTCAAGGGCAAGATTGAATAATACAGGGGATAATGGATCCCCTTCTCTTAAGCCACTGTTTACCTCGAAGCTATCAGAGACGCGGTTTTAGCGCGGTTCCTCCCTATCTCCATAGGGAGAACCTGCTTATGAGGATGACCTCACGACGCAATCCGGAAGTGCCGACTAGAAACATTCTCGTTTCTATTTATGCTTGTCTGTTCGCTCTCTAGAAAGCTCAAAAATGGTCCGATTTTGATGAAATTTAGTACAAAAATCTGTCGTCTAATTTGAAAGTTCAAGTTCGTTAACCAGCAGAATCCGCCCACTGGAAGATAGTTTTTGGAGCGAAATTCGGGGAAAAAAATTCGCAACGCTTACGTTTTTGAGTTCATATGCTTGCAGGTACTTGTTTTATAGGTTTCTTAACATAGGAAAACGAATGAAACCATTTTTAAGGCGATATCTTTAGCCGTTTTTGAGAAAAGTGAAATCAATGTTTTCGTAAGTCATTATTTTTTTGTGGGTACTTAGTATCGCGGGATTCAATGGCAATATTTTCTACATGTTGGAAATTAATCCCAACTAAGATGTTTAAATTTTGGTTATATTTGGAGTTGAGGAAAAATGCGAAAAAAATATATATATTTTATTAATAGACATGAAAAGTTTTCGGATCTTCATATATTTTTCGTAAATATCTCGATAATGGTTGGGAAATCGTGGTAAATGGAAGGTGACCATTCGAATGCTTACTGAATTCTCTACAAAAATGGTTCTGAAGTAATATTCGATTGGGCAACGTCAATCAGAGATATAAGCGCTTAAAACTTAAAAATTGTTTGTTTTGTAGTTTTGAACGGGTTTTCGTCTTTGTTTATCTCACTTTTTAATTGGTTGTGTTTTGTTTTAAATTGAATTTATCAGTGAAATTAGTATTTTAGTAAAATAAGCCAAGAAACAGTGAAAGGTATAGATAATAAGTTTGGAGTGGCTGTGGTAATCATGATGGCAGTGGCTAATCATGATGGCGTGTGCATAGTTTGTTTTGAATTCTCCTATCTATATAACCTTCCTCATAGCCTACAACTGAAGTTATCGTTATTTCTCGTGAAGTGCTCAAAAGTCAGTGTGATTGTAATAATGATAATTGAGAGTGATATCGATGGATATCTTCTCTCCTCGTGATATCACAGGCCACGCCTCACTCGCCTCCAATCCTCCCTGCTAGTCGCAGGTTGTGGTTGAATGGCGTAAGGTAACTCCAGGTCATCCTAGAATCCTTCCTAAAGGAAGGTATTCGGTTGACAACTGGTGGCACCTGAGGCGTGGTCAAGCTATACCTATACCTATGTCAAATTACATAATACATATACTGTAGATTGTAATATTTCTGTAAATAAAAAAAAGTCCGACTCGCAGGAACTGCATCATCTTAGCGCGGTTCCTTTCTAATCCCTAGTCTAATTTGGAAAGATTAAAATATTTATTTATTGATAAGGCTTCGCAACTTTGGCGAATCGCCTTAAGATTAAAATAGAAGCAGTTATTATTTTGGTTCCACCAGTCTTGAAAGGTCTTGATTTACGATCTTACCTGGAAGGGTCGGTCAACACTTGAAAGTGTCCCGCTAGTTACAAGGTCTTAGAATCTAGGAAATCTATATTTCTAACAATAAATTGTTTTGTTATTTTACTTACCTAGTTTTATTGTAAAATACATTATCCAACTATAAGCAATTACGAAATAACAAGGAATAATAGGTTTAAGCACTTATTTCTCCGATTGACATCGCCTAATTAAAACTTTCGTCAGAACATTTTTTGTAGAGCATTTAGTAAGCTTTCGAATGGTAACCTTTCGCTTCCCAATATTTTCAACCGTTTTCGAGATATTAAGAAATTATACGAAGTTCCCAAAACTTTTCATTATTTCTAGCAATAGAAAATTGGTCTCATTTTACCTATCCTGTTTTACACACAAATACATTTTCTTAACATTAGAAATTACAAAAATAAAAATCAATAAAAAACTAAGGGAAAGAGACAAAAATTACAAAAAGAACGACAAACACCCGTTCATAAGAACTAAACAGACGTATTTGAAGTTTTAAGCACTTATTTCTTCGACTGACATCACCTAATCAAAACTTGTTTCAGAATCTTTTCTGTAGAGAATTTAGAAAGCTTTCAAATAGTTTCTATCCACTTATGAAAATTTCCCAACCGTGTTCGAGATATTAATGAAAATATACGAAGTTCCCAAAACTTTTCATGTCTGTTCATAAAATATTTTATTCTAACCCTTCCTTAACTCCAAACGTAACATAACTTTCAACATATTAGTTTTAATGAAAGTAGAACATGCAGATAATGTTTCAACTGAATCCCGTGATTCTAAGTACCCAAACCAAAAACGGTATTCAAAAACTATTTTTCCAATTTTCTCAAAAACGGTTAAAGCTATCGCCTTGAAAATGGTTTCATTCGTTTTCCTAGCCCAAGAAGCCTATAAAAAGAGTACTTACAAGCTTATGTACTCAAAAACGTAAGCGTTACGATTTTTTCTGCGCGAATTTCGCCCCAACCGCCATCTTGCAGTGGGCGGATTTTGCTGGTTAACGAACTTGACCTTTCAAATCGGACGACGGATTTTTGTACCAAATTTCATCAAAATCGGACCATCAGGGAAGCCAGAAATGAGCGAACAGACAAATATATATATATATATATATATATATATATATATATATATATATATATATATAAATATATACATATATATATATATATATATATATATATATATATATACATATATATATATATATATATATATATATACAAATTTGAACCACCGTTATTTTCGGTCTCTAGGGGTTCTGAAACGCGAAATTTTCTTGTCGGCACGTCCGGATTGTTTCATTGTATCAACCTTATAAGCGGGGTTCCTCCCTATGGGGGAGGGAGGAACCGCGCTAAAACAAAGAAAGAAAAAATATCGTTATTTCTTATTTTATATAAAGATTTTACCCTCGAGAGAATGGAATTTTATTTGCCATGAAGCACATAATTACAGTTGATTATAATAGTAAAATGAATTTGCTAGTAAAACAAAAGAAACTTAAAATGACAACGAATTTTTGGTTCGTATTAGAGCCTTCTGAGCAGAAGTCGAAAAGTGAGTATGTTTTCAGTAAATAATTGTTTGACTTATTCAGCCTTCATCAAGAATGAGGATTAAGAATTATCCGCTTCTGTGTAAATTGGCTACTGTCAGTTTCCTGTTATTTGTGATGCCTAATCTATTCCATTTCTTCGAGATGTAGGGAACTGCGCTAAGATGACGCAGTTCCTGCGAGTTGGACTTTTGACCTTATATCTTGTTCCTTCCATCATCCTCGTCAATCTTATTAGCTTCCCAGGTATTCCCAGAGGCTGTAATGCCTGCAGCAACTTTCCTCTATCAACACTGTCATAGGCCTGCCGAAAGTCAAGGAAGAGGTGATGCAGATCAATGTTATACTCATACGTTTTCTCCAATATCTGTCTAATGGAAAACAAATGATCTATGGTCGACCTTCCCGGGCGAAATCCACCCTGATATTCTCCCAGTAGTCGATCACTCCTCTCCATTAACCTCCGACAGGATTTTGTAGATCGTAGGGAGAAGCGCTATGCCCCTACAATTTTCACATTTAAGGTTATCTCCTTTTTAGCGCGTTTCCTCCCTCCCTCCATAGGGAGAAACCCCGCTTGTAAGGTTGACCTCATGACGCAATCCGTAAGTGCCGACTAGAAACTTTTACGTTTCAGAACCCCTAGAGTACGAAAATAACGGTGGTTCAAATTTGTATATATATATATGTATATATATATATATATATATATATATATATATATATATATATATGTCTGTTCGCGCTCTATCTCAGTGACTAATGTTCCGATTTTGATGAAATTTGGTACAAAAATCTTTCGTCTTATTTGAAAGGTCAAGTTCGTTAACCAGCAACCGGCAATGTTTTATTTGTGCCGAAATTATCTTTAGAGAGAAAACTAAACATTGCCAAGTCTAAGAATATACCTGTTTGATGAAAGTGATATTTTAGTAACTGGTTATTACACTGTAAAACACAGGAACCTTATCCCGAGGATAAAGATCACAATAGGAAAAGTGTAGAAGGCCTTCAAGAAAAAGATAAGGACAAAGACGAAACGTTTTGGGTTTGTGATCCTAAACTTTGTAATTTAGATGACTCGTCTTTGAAAAACTTATTATCTGCTTTCAAGTATATTATGCAGTTAACCCCTACGACTTTATTTACAACATTTAAGAAAGAAGACACACCTGTTGTTGTAAAGATGCGTCGAAATGTTTCTTGAAACATCAAATATAGGTTCTCCTTGCCAAGACGATTCATTTGATATTCCAGGTGATGGGTTTCAGAAGGAATGATGGCATTTCGATGGAACAAAAAGTAGAAGACGTCATAGGTAATATGACACTCCCGTATCAAGACCTACCTGCGTGCCAAGTTTGGTCAAAATAGGCCAAACGGTGTGAATTTGTATAAGGAACAAACATACAGACAGACACCTGAAAGACCTGTTGGCTGAGGGGGTTGCAGCCCCCCCCGCCCCCCGAAATTTTCATTTGATGGTAAAAATGTGTCCTTAAACCCTTAAAAATAAATTAAATAAGATCACTTAGTTAATAAAAAATAGTTTATTTTAGGCGTAATTGCGTTTCAGTTGCCTAAAACTATTCCAAGTTCTAAATTTTTCATACTCCATACCCCGGAAATGGTTTCAGCCCCACCCCCCGAAATTTTCCCAGCCCCTCCCGAAATTATTTCCTATATACGCCCTATATACGCACATGAAGGGTTTCAGAAGGAATGATGGCTTTCCGATGGAACAAAAAGTACAAAACGTCATAGGTAACATGACACTCCCGTATCAAGACCTACCTGTGTGCCAAGTTTAGTCAAAAGCGGACAAACGGTCTGAATTTGTGTAAGGAACAAACATGCAGACAGACAGCTGATAGACGATTTTGACCTAGCCTATGAAACTCCCCGGATAAAGACCTACTTGTGTACCATTTTTGGTCAAAATCGGTCAATCGGTTCGAATTTGTATAAGGAAGAAACATACAGACAGACAGCTGGTATAAGATTTTGACTAAGCCTATATGTGTCTAAATGTTTCTTAAAACATCAAATATCTTCTTCATACCGAGATGATTCATTTGATACCCCACATCATGGGTTTCCGAAGGAAGTACAAAACTGGCACCCCCCCCCCGCCCCGGAAGCGGAGTCAAACACAACTTTTCAGGATTTTTAGCGCGGTTCCTCCCTCCCCCATAGGGAGGAACCCCGCTTATAAGGTTGATACAATGAAACAATCCGGAAGTGCCGACTAGAAAATTTCGCGTTTCAGAACCCCTAGAGACCGAAAATAACGGTGGTTCAAATTTGTATATATATATATATATATATATATATATATATATATATATATATATATGTATATATTTATTTATTTATATATATATATATGTATATATTTATTTATATATATATATATATATATATATATATATATATATATATATATATACATATATATTTGTCTGTTCGCTCATTTCTGGCTTCCCTAATGGTCCGATTGTGATGAAATTTGGTACAAAAATCTTTCGTCTAATTTGAAAGGTCAAGTTCGTTAATCAGCAAAATCCGCCTACTGGAAGATGGCGTTTGGGGCGAAATTCGCGCAAAAAAATCGTAACGCTTACGTTGTTGAGTTCATAAGCTTGTAAGTACTCGTTTTATATGCTTCCTGGGCTAGGAAAACGAATGGAGCCATTTTCAAGGTGATAGCTTTAACCGTTTTCGAAAAAATTGGAAAAATAGTTTTTGAATACCGTCATGAAACATTTTCTGCATGTTCTACTATCATCAAAACTAATATATTGAAATTTTGGCTACGTTTGGAGTTAAGGAAGGGTTAGAATAAAATATTTTATTAACAGAAATAAAAAGTTTTAGTAACTTTGTTTACTTTCCTTAATATCTCGAAAAAGGTTGAGAATCTTGGTAAACGGAAGAATACCATTAGAAAGCTTATTAAATGCTCTAAAAAAAAGGTTCTAATGAAAGTTTTGATTAGGCGATGTCAATCGGAGAAATAAGAGCTTAAAACTTTAAAGTAATTGATTTCGCTTATTCGAACTGTTCTTTTTGTCTTTTTTTTATTCCTTGTTATTTTTTAATTGCTTATAGTTGGATAATGTATTTGAAAATAAAACAGGTTAAGAAAAATAAGAAAAACAATTTAATGTTAGAGATATGGATTTCCAAGATATAGCTTTTCAACTGCCTAGCGTCCTTCCTAGGGAGGGTTGTTTGTCTTTGATTTTGGTACTTAGAATTATGGGATACAGTTGAAACATTTTCTACATGTTCGAATTTCATCAACACTAATATGTTGAAATTTTTGTTACGTTTAGAGTAAAGGAAGGGTTAGAATAAAATATTTTATTAACAGACAAAAAAGTTTTGGTAACTTTGTATACTTTCGTTAGTATCTCGAAAACCGTTGACAATCTTGTGAAGCGGAAGATTACCATTCGAAAGCTTACTAAGTGCTCTACAAAAAAGGTTCTGAAAAAAGTTTTAATTAGGCGATGTCAGTCGGAGAAATAAGTGCTTAAAACTTTAAATTAATTGATTTCGTTTATTCGAATGGTTCTTTTTGTCTGTTTTATTCCTTGTTATTTTTTAATTGCTTATAGTTGGATAATGTATTTGACAATAAAACTGGTTAAGTAAAATAACAAAAACAATTTATTGTTAGAAATATAGATTTCCAGGATTCCAAGACCTTGTCACTAGCAGGTCCGTTTCTAGTGTTGCCGACCCTTCCAGGTAAGATTGTAAATCATGACCTTTCAAGACTTTACTACACACAGGAATGGCGTTAGTGACCTTAAGAGTTGACACGCCATTATAATAATTAATTAAAAAAAAAAAAAAGACTGATGGAACCAAAATAATAACTGCTTCTATTTTAATCTTTCCAAATTAGACTAGGGATATGAACGGAACCGCGCTAAGATGATGCAGTTCCTGCGAGACGGACTTTTCCTTTAATAACACCCTCATATCTATCTTCCTGCAAAATTTCAAGTCTCTAGCATCATGGGAAGTGCCTAATAATTTTGATGAGTCAGTGAGTGAATGATTCCTATAAATCCCGATTTTCGATCGCTTATATCTCAAAAAGTATTCGATGTAGAATTATGAAAATTTCCAGTTTTACTCACATCTAGTAGTGTAATACCTGTGTAAAATTTCAAAACATTATCTTTACATGGTTGAATGTTATGAGAGGGTAAAAATCGGCTCTAAAATTCCTAAAAACCTTTTTTTGCGAAAATTGACCTCGAATAAAATTGTTTGCACTCATGGGATCGATAAGGGCTTTTCCCAATTCCATTATAATGTTGCCCCAAACGTTCTTGCAAATTTTCAGGTTGCTAGGCATTTACGCGAAGGCTCTCATATTTTTTTAACCCATCTATTTCTAACAAGAGAAAATTGGTCTCATTTTACCTATTCTGTTTTACACACAAATACATTTTCCTAATATAAGAGATTACAAAAATAAAAATCAATAAAAAACTAAGGGAAAGAGACAAAAATTACAAAAAGAAAACGACAAAAACCCGTTCATAAGAACAAAACAAACGTATTTGAAGTTTTAAGCAATTATTTCTCCGATTAACATCACCTAATCAAAAATTGTTTCAGAATCTTTTTTGTAGAGAATTTAGAAAGCTTTCAAATAGTTTGTATCCACTTATCAAGATTTTCCAACCGTGTTCGAGATATTAATGAAAGTATACGAAGTTCCCAAAACTTTTCTTGTCTGTTAATAAAATATTTTATTCTAACCCTTCCTTAACTCCAAACGTAACCAAAATTTTAACATATTAGTTTTTATGAAATTCGAACATGCAGAAAATATTTCAACTGAATCCCATGATTTTAAGTACCCAAACCAAAATCGTTATTCAACAACTATTTTTTCCAATTTTCTCGAAAACGGTTAAAGCAATCGCCTTAAAAATGGTTTCATTCGTTTTCCTGGCCAAGAAACCTATAAAACGAGTACTTGCAAGCATATGAATAAAGCGGAACGATTTTTTTCGCGCATCAGTCGCTCCAAAAACCATGTTCCGGTGGGCGGATTCTGCTGGTTAACGAACTTGACCTTTCAAATTAGACGAAAGATTTTTGTACTAAATTTCATCAAAATCGGACCATTTTTGACCTGTCAGGGCCGCGAACAGACAAATATATATATATATATATATATATATATATATATATATATATATATATATACAAATTTGAACCACCGTCATTTTCGGTCTCCAGGGGTTCTGAAACGCGAAATTTTCTAGTCGGCACTTCCGGATTGTTTCATGAGATCAACCTTATAAGCGGGGTTCCTCCCTATGAAGGGAGGGAGGAACCGCGCTAAAATTGTATTAACCCTTTCCTTCCCAAGAGAGGTGCACGGTGAAGGGTTCTCCAGTACGGGAATACTTGAGCCCGCCTTGAGCGGATTGTATGGAATACGCCACTCTTGCTCATAGCCCCTTGACTTAGTGCGATCTCCTTGCCGAATTTTTGTTTAGTATCATTTTCAAATTGTATTTGTCTTAAATTAATGTTGACTTAAATTAAATAACATTGTTTAAAATGGAGTTATAAAAAAGTTATATTTTATGTGTCTAGAAAAAAAGAATGTTTTTCTGTTTTCCATTTGTTGTATATGTTATGAATAATAAACAAGTGACATATATACTCAATAACAACGGCCATGAAGTTTCCCATGCTCCTTTTTGATCCGTGACTTTGAACACAACACCCGCAGAGTTAAAAACATTTTTTTGTTATCTACACCTCAATAGTGCACACGACCAAAAAATTCATTCAAACACCCTCTAGTGCCAGGCAGAAATACTATAAGTACGCTCTGGTAATACTAGATAGCTGTAAAGTCGAGGAATGAGAATAGAAAACATTCGAGAGATATAGGGAGCTCTCGACTTCTGGACATGTCAGCGGAACGTGTGGCCCATCTTTCCTTTGACATGTACACAAGGCCCAGCTGCTCCTTGACTGCTGGAGCAGTCAACAGTAGAGAAAGGGTAAACAGACTTGAAAACTTTTAGGATTTTTTTTTTTTAACGGTGCACTGACATCTGTGGGACGAACTAACATTTCCAGCATGAGAAGCTATGGCATTAGTCACTAGACCACAAGACACCCTATTTTCTAAAATACCTCAAAAACGGCTAGGAAATCTTGGTAAATGGAAGGTAACTAAAAATAAGCTTACTTAATTCTCTACATAACAGGTTCTTTTCGATACAAAAGTGTTAGATTTGTTGCTTTGTTGATTTTCTCAATTTTTTATTGCTTGTTGTTTTTTAATTGATTTTAACAGTAATATTAATTTTCCAGTAAAACAAGATACGTAAAATGAGATACAATTTTCAGTAGTTTACTATAGATCTTTCCGAGTGGAAGTCGAAGAGGCACCTAAAATCTAACTTTTATTTAGGATTTCATTGGACTAGGTGTTTTAATATTCCCCAAAATATTAACTATATTTATTTCAGGCTTTCCGAATGACACAAGATAACAACGCCATGGAAACTTGCTAAGATGATGCAGTTCCTGCGAGTCGGACTTTTTAGACTTCATTATTAGTCAACAGGCAAACCACATTTTTCAATTGATGAGCAAACTAATAAATAATTCCTAATTTTATTTTTCTGAAGGCAGAAGTTATATAATATTATATAGAGTCTCACAAACAGAATAAACAGGATGAAACAATGAATAATGAAAAACTCAGTTTTCATAACATTTATTAACAGTAACAAAATAAAGACTGTTATTTCTACTATTACTCGTAAAATATATCACAAATAACAAAAAATGATTTCAATGAAATCAATGGCAAGGGAAAAGTAATAAATAACAAAAAGAACTAAAAATGAAATGACACTGTATTACTTATTTGTTTGGGCTTATAAATTAAATGTTTGTTAATAACATTTTTACTAAAAATAATAAATTAAAGAGCTTAATGTATTTTAATTTTCATGGAACTGCATATAAGGTACAAAATGATTTAAAAGTTAATAACCATAAGTTATTTTACATTATGATCAGATATACTTCAATAAAGATGTATAGTTATCTCCAATATTCCATTAAACTAATTTTATATAAATAAATATTTTACATTTTTTACAGATTCATTAATCTGGGTAGAGCAGTACCCTTGGTGAATTATTCTCATATTTTTTTTTTCTTTTTATAAAATACAAACCAATGTAACACATTATTTAATTATTTACAAAAATACAATCCTTTCTACAAAATGTATGAAAAATGTACTTTACAGATTATACTCTCAGAATTAAGCTGAAGATAAATTCTGAAATCCATGAAATATATTGTACAAGTTCACCTAGTTTAGGTGGTTTTACTTGAGACCCTATAGACTAAAAACTCCAACTTTACAAAAATAAAAATTTTCTTCAGAAATAATATATATGAATTCATTATGGTACTAAAATAAATAATATTTAAAAAATTCTTTATTAACTTAATAGATTATAAATTACTTTAGTAAAAGCTAATACTGAGTGAAGAGATGTTTTCATATTTTAATTACAATATATACAGTGTGTTCATAATTTTTAGAAGAAAATCTTTTAACTACACATGTGGTCAAAACTACTTGATTCGTTTCTATTTATAGCCTTCCTAATTTCTTTTATCAAAAATGGGACACAGAAAGAGATTACAAGGATGTAAAAAAAAACAACACAAATATCGTTTTGGGCAGCACCTAAACAATATACTAGATGAATGAATTATTTACTAACATGAAGCATAGATGCTTGCGAAGAGAATTGGGGAATGAAATAGAAGCTTAAATGGAAATTATAATAGCAATAAAAAAATTGAGAAACTTAATATCAGACAATGGTAACATAACTCTAGAATAGTTTGATTGTAAAATAAATATAATACACTAAGATTCAAGAAGAAAATAAAACCTCCCAGAAATAATAATTGAGAGTATACTTATATCATTGGCTATTGGCATCTAGCGATGGAATCTGATGGACCATTAGCCAGTTTTGAGGTTAGGCCGCTCCAATGTATAAATCATAAAAACAACTGAATTCATAAGAAATTTCAAGAAAAGTGTCTGGATACAATTGACTATAATAGAATAACCGAATACAATAGACCCCTCCTCCCCCCCCCCCCAAAAAATAACGAGAATAATAAATAATCTTAATTCATTGTATTACAAATTAACCAATGGTTTGGACTTAAAGATAAATAATTGGAGTTATGCAATATACTCTATAAACCAATTAGTCTGTGAATAAAATATGCTTCAAGCATATGAGGCTTCCTTTTAAGGTTTGAAATGCTCTCTAGAATATTCTACTGCTTGTAAGAAAATCATATAAAAACACATCAATGCAGAAACAACATCAAAACTAATTAAAGTTAATTTGATAAATTTGAAACAGATAAGGTATGCGATTACAAATATGACAAAACAAAGGAAATTCATATTGTAAAAAACTAAGAAACAATGAATTAATATTCTACAAAAATAAATTAAAAAAAACATTTAAATAAACAACAACAAGAACATTAAGTGTAATGGAAATATGCAATAAATTGGTGCAAAGTAATACACATATACTCTATACCAATTGCCAAATTGTCCCTAGGCCCACGCAGGCTTGAATGTTTGCCTGGAAGGGGAAAAATCACTACAGCAGGAGCATATTATTGAAACCAATACAGTAGTGTCAATACTATGCACAGAGTTCCAGGGCCCTCATGGTCTATTTTATTTTTAATCTATGTTAATATTAAATATAAAATAAATATAAAGACAAAAACAAAAGAAGGCTTCCAAGTATTCCAAATGCTTTCATAGAAATATAATGTCTATATGAATGTAAGCCTACCTTTAACAATTATTGATAGTGGAAATAGGGGATAATTAATATATCAATTAAATGTATTCAATATGGGTATAAAAGTATAAAATGTTAAAGATTTTCTGAACCGTCATCAAATTCAGCTGTTCCCAGAATTTGAGATAATGTAGGGTAGAATGCAGTAATAATAGCCAAAATTAAAACTATGCAAGGAAGTGCAAAAATCAGATTCTGAAAAATAAGAAAATACATTGCATAATTAATACATACAAAGAATAGTAAACATAAATATACAAAACATATTTCAATTTGGCTTAATGAGAATAAATGTAATGAGGTTTGAAAAATAATGATTTATCAGAAGCAGCTTTGATTTTTTTTAGCCCTCAAAATTAAATGTGTACCTAAATTTTAAAAATTTGTCATTTATAATTTCTTTTGTTTATTTAAAATATGTTTAAAATTGCTTTTTATAATTTAGGTTCCTCTATCCCTTGTTCTATCGAATAAGTGTGGTAAAAATTATGTAGTTGTCTCAACAAGAACATGGTATAAACATGTGAACATACACACACACCACTTGAATTTATTTGAAATGTTTATCTCTCAATTTACTTTTAAACCCCATATTTTTTAAATTACTAATTTGATATTTCCAACATTTGTTAACAGTGTTACTGTAAATTATTAAGACAATCGTCCATCCTAAAAATGCATATATCTCTTAGAATAGTCTTTATACAATAACACAGTCATCATGAGATAATTTTCAGTTACTGATATAAGCCAGTGCAGCACAAATTATATATATATATATATATATATATATATATATATATATATATATATATATACACACACACACACAAATGGTTTATGTATTATTTGATTATTAAGAAAATAGTGACCAATATCTCAACAATTTTTCTTTATGTAGGCAGAAGGTCAATGAATAAATCAAATTAGCATAAACATCAATTTATCAAAATTGGTACCAATATTTAGTGACAGGGGAAAAATAGAACAACATCTGTCATCCAGATATATGTGACATAGCGACAAATGTGTTAAATCTCTTTAAATAATTGTTTAAGTAAAATTTGTCCACAACTACAAACTATTGTTCCTAGAAAAGCAAAATTGCATAAACCTTATCTGTATTTTATAATGTTTATATATGTTATATATGTGTATATATATATATATATATATATATATATATATATATATATATATATATATATGAAACAACAATAATTGTGCATTTTATAAAATATACATGATGTAATTTTACTTTTTCCAAACACTTAGAACAAGTGACTATAGATAGTAGGGAGTTTAGTCTGTTTTTTGTTTTTTTTTTTGTTTTTTTAAATGTATATTCATGTGTAATTATGCATGTTTTTTTTAAAAGTTTCCGGCCTGACCAAGAAAAACAAAGTTTTTAAATTTTTTTTTTTTTGCTTTATTTTTCAACATAATCTCCATCAACACTGATACATTTCTCATAACGGTTTCCTAATTTAGTTATACCAGTTTTAAACGTAGATTCGTCAAGCTCTTCAAAATAATGGTTTACAGCTTAGATAACTTCTTCGTTGCTCTTACATCTTTAACCGCCAAGCCATTTTTTGAGGTTAGGAAACAGGTAATAGTCGCTGGGGGCTAAGTCTGGAGAATAGGGAGGATGCGGCATCAATTCAAACTTCAATTTGTGGATTTTGGACATGGCAACAATCGATGAATTCGCTGGTGCGTTATCGTGATGAAAAAAAAATGTTTTTCTTCGCCAAATGAGGTCATTTAATTTGCACCTCATGCTTCAAACGTTGCAATAACTCTGCATAGTATTGACCAGTGATAGCCTTTTCAAGGTAATCAATGAATATAATTCCTCTCGCATCCCAAAAAACAGTAGCCGTAACCTTCTTTACCGATAAAATTGTTTTTGCCTTCTTTGGAGTTGGATCCCCTTTTCCAACCCACTGTTTTACATTCAGGAGTGTAGTGGTGGACCCAAGTCTTATCAACAGTTATGAATCGACACAAACATTTGTTTGGATTACGCCCATACAGTGCCAAATTGTCGTTTTTTTCGAATCAGTTTTCGGTCGAGCGTTAGCAAACGCGGCACCCACCTTGCACACAGCTTTTCCTTGCACAAATGGCTGTGCAAAATATTTCGCACATGTTCAGCAGGCAACCTACAGGGGTCAGCTATCTCATGCACTTTCAACCTGCGGTCTTCCAACACTATTTGGTGGATTTTCTCAATTATTTCTGATGTTGTGACCTCAACGGGCCGTCCTGAGTGAGGATCGTCAGAGGTGCTCACACGATCCATTTTAAATTCAGAAACCCACTGCTTAATAGTTGAATATGATGGGGAGGAGTCTCCTAGTGTTGAATCCATCTCTTCTTTTATTTGTTTTGGTGTAAAACCTTTCAAATAAAAGTATTAGATGACAGCAGGTTTTTCCAATTTTTCCATTTTGACGAAAACAATGGAAGCGTCTCGCGCAGCGCAATATGCTCTCAAACACAAACTAACATAGCAACTGGGCTGAAACTGTTCATACCAGCTCGGTATGAACGGTACTGTAGGACACCGCTCCAAAAGTTGGCCTAGTGGCGCCATCTCTTGTTCAGGCCGGAAACTTTTCACCCCACCCTTGTATGCCAGGGTTTCAGCCTGTTGTCCAATTCATCTGATTCATATTGACGTAGGCATATTTCATTACTCTAGTAAACAAAAAGAACATACACTATTCCATATGAGTATTTATATACTATTACATAAAAGAAACTCAGGCACCCTATTATCAATGTTCTATATAAGATCTCATCATCACATAAAATAACTGCTGACAATTTAAAAAAATAATAATATTGTAATAAAACTGTTACTACAAAAATAAAACTTACAAAATATGGTTGATGAGAAATTGCGTCATAGTCAAGTCTCAAATCTGACAGTTCTTTAGAAATTTTTGTTCTTTCTTCATTACATTCCATGTATTTACAACCAACAATTACTAATTCTTCCTGAAGTTTACTAATCTATAGGCAAAAAAAAACTTCATCAAATTATTTATAAAACGATTAATATACAATGAAAATACTACTTTTTAAAAAAAATGCAAGTATTTTTTATATAACAACATGCAAAGACTGTTTTGAGTTGAAATGATATTCTTGAGTTTGATAGATCTTCATGGGTGTAAATGTATAGCTATATTAATTTCATGCCATACGTTCATCCATACTGATGTTCAGGATTTCGTAAAGTACTTCAGGATGAAATCCAAGTAGATTTAAAAAGTAAAATAAAATCAATCAAAGGATTGAAGGGAAAAGGAGAGATGCTATAGGAAAATAGAAATCGTATTAAATAACCCTCTAGACCAAACGTTCCAGCCTTAAGGCCAGACATAAGTTCCAAGGACCAACACTGTTCTAATTTTCCTTCCATTATCTATAATTTCTGGACTAGTCAAGAACACGCCCAGGGAGAGCATATGATTGCTAAATTTGCTAGTTTAATCACTACAGTGATCTACAGTAGAGTAACGACTGTGACACTTGACACCATCTGGTGGTTACACTTGACGACATCTAGTAGATACACTTGACGACATGTGGTGGTTACACTTGAAAACAGGTGGACAGGTGGTGCATGGTTCCATGTGTTACCATGCATCTATCGCTGACAGACAGGGCGAACCTCATTAGTCTTAGAAAGATCTGCAGTATTCCACTCGATTCTAAATGGCAGTAGTAGCGGTATAAAAATGCTACTGACATACAGCCACACTACTGAGACTGAATTTCCCGTAGATTTTACAACTGAAGTGTTGAGTGCATTCCGTATAAATTTTGATACTCATTTCTCAGACTTTGATTTCATTCTGAATGGAATTAACATACCTCAAAATCCTTTAATTGCTGGCATAGAAGCCCTATCCCTAGATCTTCAAATGGAAATAATTGTACACAGTATAGTGATATAGTTAAGAAGAAATATTAAAATTCACCTTGTAGGAATTTTATAAGAGCCTTCCACTCGCACAATTTGAATGAATTTGCTTGTGGGGTTTATTAACTACTTATCTGTGTAAGAAGAGATTCTACAAAATGAAGTACGTAGAGAATTTTTGCAGATATAAGTTAACCGATGAGCAACCAAACACATTTGTCACCCATCACGATTCAATTGACTTTCTTGTGAGGCCAAAATCCCACTGCCCGACTGTTACAAAAATTGTTTTTAAAAATCCTATTCATTCAAAAGGAAGAACATCACCCATATTTAGTGACAGGGCATGCATGGAAGCACACCTGTCAACCAGATATGGGTGACATAGTGACAAATGTGTTAAATCCCTTTTAATAATTGCTAAGAATAAAATTGGTCCACCCACAACTACAAACTATTATCCATGGAAAAGCATGATTAAATAAATCTCATAAGTATATTTATGTGTTATAATGATTATATATGTTTATAATGTTAGTTTGAGTCATCAAATTTTGTTAGTTATTACGCTTAAGTTAAATGTTCTGTGTATTGTACTTGTCATTAAGCTTACCTAACAAGTTTTTTTATTTTTATCCAACTTATCACAAAAAACAATAAGTCATTAGCTCTCACAGGCTGGATTAATGATAAAATAAATAATCTAAAGCTTTGTTTTGTAAAACTTCTATAATAGCAAAGAGCATTAAGGCAAAGCCCTTTCTTCTTCTTCTGAGGTAATTACTGCTATTGCTTTAAATCTGTTTGTAATATTTAAGTTTTTATCAGATAATTTATGTATGTCTAATAAATTTTCTAATAGTAAAAAGAAAGTAATAATTTCTAATGTCACTTAAATCTTCAACCATAGGCACAAGAATAAAGTTTTGCTTCACAGCTCATGGCCAATGGGCTTGACAGTTGAAATTACATTTTTTTTTTTTTTTTTTAAATTAAGATTTTTCAAAAAATCAGAAGTAAATGTTCTCAGTACATTGAGTATCTAAATATTTAGTAAAACTAAAATTACCTTTGCATTAAGTGTCTCATATTGTTTTTCAGAAGTATGGTTTTGTGTGCTTTTCTCTTTTCTGTATCTATCAAGTTTCTCCTGGAGGGTAGTCCTCTCCTCTTCAAGCTTAGTGCACTTCTCTTTTAGACTAAAAAAAATATTATAAATTATTTCAGTATAAAAAAGCATGCAAAAAAAAAAAAGAAAAAAGAAAACAAACAGAAAAAAGAAGAACAAAAATCTAATGAAATTAAAAAGGAAAATCTAGCCCAGGTGAAGTGAGCCTGACGGACTGGAGCATAGGCTGGAATCCCCAGACCATCTGGATGCCCATCAGAGGATTTTCTCAGGTTCCTGGTCAGTCCCATCTCTCAAAACTAACTTGAAACTTGTTCCTGTTTCTTCAGTACCGTTCTAGATTTCCTCAGATCTGGTCATCTATAACACCAGAGCTCAACCTGGCACTGCCTTCTTTTTCACAAACTTTTTATTATTCATCAGTCCAAGTAAGCAATTGTTTGTTTTCTATATTGTTTGAATTAATTTTACTTACAAGAGGAGTATACAGTGGTGGGGTCACCAATTTGGCCCATTTTTTTTCCTGATGATTCTACATCGAAAAATAGTCGACACGTGTCCGAGCATTGTCCAATGCGCCTCAGGAGCCGAGAAATTAAATAATATAGGTTGAAAATGCTTTATTTCATATATCAAGTTTAGAAAATGATAACGACATGATTCTTCCACCGTTTCATTTGTTTTAGAGAGGAGATTAGAGGAAAAGTACAATCATTAAACAATAATTTATATAAATAATCTAAGGGGTTAGGTCCGCCAGTAAATATACTGTTGTCATACCTGTCGGTGGAGACCGTCGTCACTGGCATCTGTACTCGCACAGATGCCAGTGACGACGGTCTCCACCGACAGGTATGACAACAATAATTTATATTTTGTCAAATAAATTAAGAAATATGCTCACATTTTCAAGTAGACTAGTGTTATACATTTTTTTACACCAAGAATAACAGCAGATTTCAATTCAGCACCCCAAGAAACCCTAATGTGGTAAATATCATCGAAAACAAAAAATAATAATTTTTCCCAGTCCGGCAGAGACTAAAAATTTGTAAGCGAAAAAGTAACGTGACGTTTTGAAATTCAATATCTCGCCTTGAGATAATCTGACTTTTACGTCCTTGAGCTCTTTCAAAAGAAGAAAGACTTCTTTTTCTAACCATATAAATGACTATTGTATTATCTCAGAAGCTACTTATAAAAAATTATTTTCAAAATAAAAATAAAATGTAAACGTTTTTGCATATAACCTCGATCCCAGAACACGTAAGAACTTCCCGATTGGAAGGAAATGTGTCACATTAAGACCTTTATCGACCCTCCAAGTTTGGTTTAAATCGGGCTGATGTTCTTTGAAATATGGCCGCATTGTTGAATCTGTAACATTTTAAGGAAGCGTTGATCGTCGGGGTTTCGGTCAGTGTTCTTATTCAATAAAACACATTTTATTTGCTAAAATGTATATTTATTGCCGCCAACGTTTTGGCTTGCTATACAAGCCATCTTCAGGGCTGTAAAAACATATATGGTATAACAATGGTAAGGACAAAAAAAAAAAAAAAAAAAAAGGCTAGAAACATTAACATAAATATGAGTACCTATATGCTTGAAAATATAAATATAAGTATATATATATATGTATATATGTATATATATATATATATATATATATATATAGTATAGTAATAGCAATATAAATAAATATACATGTATATGGTATCCAAGAGCATACAGTACAAGTGTCATAGTAACATACCTATTGAGAACTGTCTCGTTTCAAGAAGAGAACATTTCTGAAGACTGGAAGGATGGGGCAGGGCTAGACAGGAGAGGATGGGGGGGGAGGGGGTGGAGAGAAGTGGAGCTGGGAGTAAGGACGGAGGGTAAAGACCGCGGTAAAGATAAAGGACTTGCCGATGGATATTGCAGGTACAGGGAAGGATTGGGCCAGGGCTAGACAGGAGAGGATGGGATGAGGGGGTGGGGAGAAGTCGACCTGGGAGTAAGGACAGAGGGACGGCGGTAAAGATAAAGGACTTGCCGAAGGGTATTGCAGGTACAGGGAAGGATCAGACGGTGTGTGGGAATAGGGCACCGAACCGGGTGGGATTACCTAACGGGAGGTTTTGAGGATATGGAAAATGTTGGAATAGGTTGAGGAGATGACTTCTTTGTCGATTTTGTCATTGACGGGATTGTTTTCTAGATGGATATATATGGATTCACAAAGGAGACGCTTCTCAAGGTTGGGTTCAGTGGAGAGGATGGAGAAGTTTTGGAAATCAAATTTATGTCCGTCCGTGATAGCGTGTCTAGAAAGTGCGGTTTTAATGTCTCTGTTCTTAATGTTGTATTTGTGTGTTGTGAGTCTGCTATGAATGCGGTTCTTCGTCTGTCCAATGTAAGTGCTGTTGCAGTGTGGTGTAGAGCAAGGAATTCGGTAAACGATGTTGGATCTATTTCCTTGTGGGATGGGGTCTTTTAGTGTGGTATATAGGGTTTTCAGTTTATTTTTAGTGCATAGACCTAGATTTAGGTTGGGAAATGTGCTTCTGAGGGATTTTTGGATTTTTTCAGAGAGGTTAGGGATGTATGGAAGGGATCTGAATAGGGGGGCGATATTCCCCTATTCAGATCCCTTCCGTACATCCCTAACCTCTCTGAAAAAATCCAAAAATCCCTCAGAAGCACATAATAATGAGACCGATAATTACGTATGGAGCAATAGTGTGGTGGCATCGCTGCGACACTACGATCAATAAGAGAATACTAGGCTCTCCGCAAAGGATGGCTTGCCTGATGATTACAGGCGCAATGGGCTCCACCCCCACGGGGGCTATGGAGATCTTGCTTAACCTAAGGCCAATAGAGATTTTTATTGAAGAAACGGCTAGACATACGGCATATAGGTTCAGTATATTGGGACAGAAACCATGTCCAACGTTTAGTGCACACTGTGATATTATCCGGAGGAACCTGCAGGAACCAATCCTCTGCATGCCTTCGGACTACCAAGACCAGATAACCTTCAGCTCAAATTTTGTTACAACAATCAAAACAAGAGAGGAGGCGATGGGACATAAAATGATACAAAGCCGGGTAGACAGCTATGGATTTACCGACGGCTCGAAAACTGAACTAGGTACAGGAGCAGGGGTTTGGATTCAGGATACCACACACAGTCTCGACATACCACTTGGCAATTATGCTACAGTGTTTCAAGCTGAGGTATTGGCCATTAATATTTGTGCGGACATCATGAACAGCGGAAGCCCTAGAGACAAACGCTTTACTATATTCTCAGACAGCCAAGCCGCTATAAGGGCATTAGCTGCAAACAGAAATAAATCTAAGGTTGTACAGGAGTGTAAGGATAGCCTGAATAATCTAGGCCGGAAAAACAGGGTCAAACTAGAGTGGGTACCAGGGCACTCTGGCATACCTGGGAATGAGAAGGCTGATGAATTGGCTAACATAGGAGCATCCACGACACCTCTCTCACCAGAGCCAATATGTGGAATTGCACCGGCTGTTGCCAGATTGAGCATCTGTAGGTGGGCTGAAGCTGAACACAAGAGGAAATGGAGCAGAAGTGCTACCCAGAGGCAGGCTAAGAGATTCATGGTCTTTGCGGATAAGAAAAGAACGGATTCACTGCTTAATCTATGTAGAAGCAAGGTGAAACTACTGACGGCCCTACTTACAGGGCACTGCAAACTACGGAGACACCTCTACTCCATGGGACTCACCAATACACCATGGTGCAGATTGTGCTCTGAGGATGACGAGACCCCATACCATATTGTATGCAGATGCACGACACTGGCAGCCAAGAGGTATTTACACTTCGGGACGGCGATAATTGATGATCCAAGGAGGATACCGGAGCTGAACATCACAACTTTAAGGAAGTTCATCTCTGATACGGGTCTGGCATTGTAACAGAACGACACGTCGGGTGGCACAATAGGTCTTGTAGGCCTCGGTGCGGTTCCTCGGTTAGCCGGGCACCTTGTTCTCTAATCTAATCTAATCTAATGACACTTGTACTGTATGCTCTTGGATACCATATACATGTATATTTATTTATATTGCTATTACTATACTATATATATATATATATACATATATATATACTTATATTTATATTTTCAAGCATATAGGTACTCATATTTATGTTAATGTTTCTAGCCTTTTTTTTTTTTTTTTTTTTTTTTTTTTTTTTTTTGTCCTTACCATTGTTATACCATATATGTTTTTACAGCCCTGAAGATGGCTTGTATAGCAAGCCGAAACGTTGGCGGCAATAAATATACATTTTAGCAAATAAAATGTGTTTTATTGAATAAGAACACTGACCGAAACCCCGACGATCAACACTTCCTACTTCCGAACGGTCGACCATATCTTCTCAATGTAACATTTTAAGGGCCTTAGCGAAATTAAAAATACATTTTTTTTTTTTTAATTTTTGGAATCTTCCCAAAATTTGAATGTAGGTGTTTTTTAATGTGATAAAAACAAATCTGACATCTGTTTTTAAATATATATTTTTTTTATAATGGATAACTTTTTAAAGGCAGGTAAACTCCATGTCAAAAAAATCGCAAACAAAATTTAAAATTTGTTGCATTTAATGACAGCGAAGAAGAAGTATTGCCTCCTATGGCTTTAATAACTGTTTCTATCCTTTCTGGCAAACTCATTAACAGCTTTTTAATAACATCTTGTGGGATGTTGCCCCACTCCTACAATACTGTGTACTGTAGACTACAATACAGCTGAAGAAAGAAATGAGAAAAAATATGAATAAAAAAAAAATAGTATTTCAGTGGGGGAAAAAACAAAAACAAAATTAATAAAAATAAAATAAAATTACATGAAACCAATTGATGGCTTATACATAAGCCAGCCAAGAGCATATTATCATTCCAAGGAGAGTAAATTGTGTACGAAAAAAGAAGAAACAAAAAATTCCAGAAACAAAATCAGTTGCTGATGACAGTTCATTCAATATTTCATTTTAAAACATAAAATAAATTTACCTCATAAATTCAGACTCTAATGCTGATATTGTATTCTGCATTTTACTACACTCTTTTTGAGTCTCATAGAGTTTTTCTTTGATTTTATTATCATCTGGTAAATTTTTTGATTCAAGTTCTGCAGTTAAGGCTATAATTCTGTCCATCAACTGAGCCTGTTCATTACGACTTTGTTTTGCTGATTGCTGTGCTTCCAATAATTGCCCTTTAAAAATTGAAATTATATATTGAGAAACAAATAGAAATGAAATAAATTTAAAAAAAAAGTAACTTCTGGAAAATACAAATAAGTAATAAAAAACAATTATGATGAATCAAAAGTATATATAACAGCATGGTTATAGATTACAAGAATTAAAAAAATAAATAAAATAAATGATAAACATAGAGTACTGTCCAATGAAACAGACAAGATTCGAGAAAATATAAAAACTAAATTTAACAAACTTACTTCTTAAGAGAGTTTCATCTTGTTCTTGATTCTTTTTATTTTGACTAGTTTGGTAGTAATCAACTAATTCGCTATTCTCATTTTTGAATTGATTATGAAGCTTTGTTTGGTCCTTTAAAACTTGTGCTATGACACTGCAGTCCTCATAATTTTTATGAATATTCTAAAAGAAAGAGGTAAAGTTAAAAATGATCATATTTATTTTTAAAATTTAAGACAGTAATTTTCATTTTTGTATGAATTGGCAAAAGACTAATCCAATGAATCCTTTGAGATATTAGGTTATTACTATAATGCTTATTATTAGACAATTTATAACTTTTTTCTTAGGAGGAGATGATACTCTCAAAAGTTTATGCATAACAAAAGGATTAAAAACTAATGGTTGGGCAATTTTAATAATGGTTTGGAGTATTAAATGATTTTCATCAAAACACAGGGGATCACCAATTCTAACTAGATAAATAAGCAACATTGAAGACAAAAATTACCTCAATATCTTCTTGAGCAAGTTCTGAATTTTCTACCTTGGATTTATTTATATCCAGTTTCTTAGAGTCCAAGTTCACTTTTAAAATAGTTACATTGAGATCACCAGCATATCCTGAATCATTGTCTATGTCATTACCTAAAATAAATCAACAATAATTGTATATATGTGTATGTATATGTGTGTGTGTGTGTGTGTGTGTGTGTGTGTGTGTGTGTGTGTGTGTGTGTGTGTGTGTATATATATATATCCAAATGTTTAACAACATATGATACTTTTAGTTCTCATTCAAATTTTGGATTATATGTGAAGAAAGAGTGGCTCAGTGGAAGTCAATGCAACATAAAGAATAAAAATGAAAAAAAAAAAACAAATAAATATAAAAACAATATGTACCTTTGATAGCTGAAATTTCAGAATCTAAATCGTCTGCACTTTCCTTAATGCTACCATTTAGAGTCCCTTTTCCATTTTCCGATTTTTTTTCAAACTGTAAATAATATTATTGATCTTATATATAATCATATATAAAAATAACATTGAGACCGATAATAAAAATAATAATTCTTACTGCAAATGAATCTGAACAATGCTGCAATACTGAGTCTTTCAATTGAACATCAATGAGTTGCAATGTTGGATTAATTAAAGATCCTTCTTCTATTCCATCTAAAAAAAAAGTACCAGTGACAAGTAAATAACAGAAATACACATTTTTTATGATTTCAGATGATGTGGGATTATAGTCTATATCAGTGGTCTCCAATCTTTACAGCCTTATAGCTATACTGATCACGCCACCACCTTCTTAATTTTCCAGCCATTATCTATAATTTCTATACCAGTTGCCAAGTACGTACCCTGAGCAAGCACACACTTGCTAATTCCCCTAGTTCAATCACATAACACGTTGGCTTCGGTATGGGACATATACGTCTCGTACTGGCTTCCACTGAGGTACGGCTGGCAAAATAGCCCAACTCCCTTAACTTACGTTGGCTGTAACATCTCAAAAAAAAAAAAATTAAAAAACAAAACAAAAAACTTCATTGTCCAGTAGATGCACAGAACGAAATTGGCTTACAGGACACCAGTGTTCCGTACCCAGCCGATAAGACAGTTAAAAATGTGTTTAAGCTTTCCGCAGAGTTTGTTGTCCAATTATCGTTTGTTTTTATACTTCTGTACATTCCTAACAGCATTTATTTGCAAAACCAGTTCTTTTAGTCCTGAAGTTAAGATCTTATATTCGTGTTTTGTTAAATTTAGAAAAACTGTTTTTTTTTTTTTTTTTGTTTTTTTGCGTGTCCTCCATTTTTAAAAAAATATTTAATATTTAATTAAAATGTTTAATATATTACATATTTAATTAAATAATTCATTAAATTAACTGTAAATATTTATAATGATGCTTTTGTTTTTGTAACTAAATTTTATACATAAAAAAAAATTTAACTCCGCCGGTGTACAAAGTCACGGATCAAAAATGAAGATGGAAAATTTATTTGCCGTAGTTATTGAGTATTTAATTCCCTTGCTTATTATTCATAAAATAAAGGGCAAATGGTAACTGAAAAAAAAAAAAAAACTTCTTTTTTTTACTCGTATATAATATAGCTTTTTTATTACTTATTTTTAAAGAAAGTTATTCAACTTAAAATAATTATTGAAACGCCAAACTAATTGAACATAAATAAAAATTAATAATCATTGTAACCAAAATAAAAATCAAAATTATAAAAGGCGAGTTTTATTACGGCGAGGAGATCGCTAAAAGTCAAGGCGCTGTGACCGAGAGTGGGAAAAGTATCCCGTACAGGGAGACCAATGCCGGGTTCTAGTATCCTGTACAGCAGAACACATCTCCTAGCGGCTCTTTGCGTACGGAAAGGGCTTACGGGACACCAGTGTCCCTTACCCAGCCGATAAGACAATTAAAAATGTGTTTACGCTTTCCGCAGAGTTTGTAGGGAATCCGAATTACTGCCTCAATTGTTTTAAAATGGACCATGAAACCCAATCGAATAAGTCAGGTTTTTAAAAAAATATTTGAGTTGTAATTTTTGCATTGTTATGGCTAGTAAAAAGCTGAAACTTGAACAAACTTTTTTTTTTTTTAATATTTAACTTGATTCTTACGATTTCTGCATATAATATTTGTTTGAGAATATAACGTAGGTACGTATTTTGCATTATCAAGTACTCATTTGTTTGTTATCTAATCCCACTCCTGCTTCAAAGTAATTATCATATAACCTTCAGTAACAAAAATATTAAGCAATAACCTACAGACATTTTTTTTGACTTCGTGACATGTATATATATGTATAGATGTTTACGGGACACATATGTCCCATACCGCTCAGCAGCCGGAATCCCTACGGGACACATGTGTCTTGTACCAAGCCTACGACGAACCACTGAAATTTTGTGCCGAAGTCAACATGTTAAACAATAGCAACAATAATACATTAATGATCCGGGCCAGGCTGGTTGGCTGTCGTGGGATTGATAATATGGGCCAGATTTTTTTTTTTTTTTTTTTTTTTTTTTTCTTAACAGAAATATTATATTGATAACCTAAAAAACAAATTGTTGAATGTCTCCAGCACTTCATGAGTCAATTCTGACTTATTTTGGGTAGAGAAAAACAATTATGACAATGAAAATTTTTTCTTAGCTCCAGTTTCAGTGATATACACTAGGTGGAAGTATTTCATGTTAACGGATTAATAGGAAAATATTATTCTTATTATACAAGGAGATATTATCAGAAATAAATTAAAATTATTCATGATGAAATTAATATTATTTGATTAAAGTTAGTCTTACGTGGGCGATTCTACAGAAAAGTAGCACTTTTTTTTCATTTCCTTTGTTTGATTTTTACCTTAGAGATAATAAAGCATTTCTAACTTGATATTATCAAAGCATTAGTCAATTAGTTTTCATGGCCTAAGAGGCCAAAAAGCAGCCATTTTGTTTTTGGGTTGATGGGGATTGAGATTTAAGACAGGGAAGTGATAATAAGAGTAATAAAAAAAAAAACAATATTTCTTAACAGTATATGTTTCTAACTGCCATTTTGAAGATATAGCAACCGGAAACATGGCAAAAGCATTGACAAAAGTCCGATTCGCAGGAACTGCATCATCTTAGCGCGGTTCCGTTCTTATCTTTAGTGTTTATGAAGGCATAGAATAGAAACAGTTATTACTTTGTTTAGATCAATAGCGAAACACCTATCCAAATGAAATCTCAAACTAACCAGTCTCGAAAGGTCTTGATTTACAATCTTACCTGTATGGGTCAGCTATCCCATAAGTCGGGCAGAAAGGCCTCCGCACAGAGGCATTTGGAAAGCCTTGGGATCTCTCTCTTTGAACGCTACATTTTTAACAATAAATTGATCTTCTTATTTTACTTAATCTGTTTTATTGTCAAATACATTATCCGACTATAAGCAATTTAAAAATAACAAGGAATAAAATAGACAAAAAGAACCATTCCAATAAACGAAATCAATTACTTTAAAGTTTTAAGCACTTATTTCTCCGATTGACATCGCCTAATTAAAACTTTCTTTAGAACCTTTTTTGTAGAGCATTTAGTAAGCTTTCGAATGGTAACCTTCTGCTTCCCAAGATTGTCAACGGTTTTCGAAATATTAAGGAAAGTATACAAAGTTACCAAAATTTTTTATGTCTGTTAATAAAATATTTTATTCTAACCCTTCCTTAACTCCAAACGTAACAAAAATTTCAACATATTAGTTTTAATGAAAGTAGAACATGCAGAAAATGTTTCAACTGAATCCCATGATTCTAAGTACCCAAACCAAAAACGGTATTCAAAAACTATTTTTCCAATTTTCTCGAAAACGGTTAAAGCTATCGCCTTGAAAATGATTTCATTCGTTTCCCTAGCCCAAGAAGCATATAAAACGAGTACTTACAAGCTTATGAACTCAAAAACGTAAGCGTTACGATTTTTTTTGCGCGAATTTCGCCCCAAACGCCATCTTCCAGTGGGCGGATTCTGCTGGTTAACGAACTTGACCTTTTAAATTGGACGACAGATTTTTGTACCAAATTTCATCAAAATCGGACCATCAGGGAAGCCAGAAATCCGCGAACAGACAAATATATATATATATATATATATATATATATATATATATATATATATAAATAAATATATACATATGTATATATATATATATATATATATATATATATATATATAAATAAATATATACATATGTATATATATATATATATATATATATATATATATATATATATATATACAAATTTTAACCACCGTTATTTTCGGTCTCTAGGGGTTCTGAAACGCGAAATTTTCTAGTCGGCACTTCCGGATTGTTTCATTGTATCAACCTTATAAGCGGGGTTCCTCCCTATGGGGGAGGGAGGAACCGCGCTAAAACACTTCTTGGGAAAATATAATATAATTAAACAATATTTTTCATACTGACAAGGTAGTCATAAAAATTGATTCCTCACTTCTCTGTCAAGAAAAAATGAAAAATCAAAAGCACATTTGTTTCAATTGTTTTTATTTATGAAATTAACAGAACACAAGGTAATACTACTAAGCCAAACTTTTTAGTACAAATTAACAAACAAAGTCTTGTTCTTGAATATCAATTTTGTCATGTGCCTCAGTGTTGTACTATAATTGACAGGGTGAGAAAGTGAGAAATGGGAGTGATAATTTTGAGGTTAGGTCCCCTACTTTCATGCAAAAATAATGCTGATACGCAGTCTTAACTAGAGGCATTAGATTATGGTCCTATGAGGAAAATGTTATTTCACCACAAAAATAAAAATTATTCAACATATTTACACATTTTTGTGGCATTTTTATGAATTTTATACTAAAAAAGCACTCTCATACCAGAAATTCTGCATTAATTACAGCAGAAACTATATGAAACTCACAGTTAAAACATTGGTAACTATGTTTATTTGTGTTTTGTTATTTGACAGGTGTACCAACTACCCCTCCACAAAAAAAAATCCCCCAAATTGAAAAAGTTGGCTCTAAAAAATGAAATGTCACTTTATCTCCGAAGCAAGAGCTAATTTGTCAATTTTATGGTTATTTTTGAATTCAACAGATAGAAATACATACGAATTGACTATTTTTTAGCCCAAAACATTTTCATTGTTGTCCAGTGCAATTAATGATATAAACAAAACATCAACTTCTGGGTTGGTACGGCCTCAATCAGTGGATTGAGTCAGTCATTGTAGATTCATTCAGAAGAATCAAGTTCAAGAAATGGCAATTTAATTTCGAAGTCGAAAGACTAGATCCCTAAATAATATATTTTTCAACAATCAAGCTCAGGGTTGCAAGAAAATATACAAACAAGTAAGCCAATAGACTTTTCTTTTTTTAAAATCTACTATTGTGAAGTTTATTTGCAACAAAACAAGTTTATTTTTATTTTTTTTATGGCACCTCGACGTCTAGGCCATTAGCGCTGAAGATCATATATATAATTGTTTAATGACTTGATTGTCAAAATTAAATCTCATCTAAGTAACTGGATATTACAGAAAATGAGTGTTATCTATGTCATCATAAGAATCTGAGTGAAAGGATGACTGTGAAGAAAACTAGCTTATCCCTCACAGCTCCTAATAAAAATTTAAAACAACAAAATGTACGGCGCTAATGGCCCACTTGTCTGTGTGCGAACAGACAACTGGGCCATTAGCACAACATCCCTGGTGCAGCGAGGAATTTTCTCCTTGAGATGAGAAATGGTGGGACTCAAACCCACCATTTCCCGCATGAGAAACTAAGGCATTAGCCTCTAGACCAAGGGAAGACCCAATGTAATTTATTACTTTATATACAACTTGCAATGAACTTAAAAACTCAATTGCTTGATTACGAGAGAAAAAACTAAATGATTATCTAATTAGCTACATTTGTTAAATTTCATCCATAACATGCACATTTAATATTGGATCACTATTCATAATTTCTTTAAGAATGGTATATAATTAATAAAAAAAAAAATATATATGAAAACCAACCTTGAATATACTGTGGTAATTTCGAGCGCTGTTCAGCTTGTAAAAGATCTAACTGTGCTGAAAAAACAAAAACAAATAGAAAAAAAATGTTTATAACTTTCAAAGAGGGATAGCTCCTACTACAATATGTTATTATAATAATAATTATTTTGTGTTTTCAAACTAAACAAAGTTATTTAGATCTCATTTTCCTTCCTTTTATTTGAAATATGGATTTTTTTATGTTGCATTAGTTTGAACAATGATATACCATGAAGTTCTGTGGTTGGCTTGAAAAAATGCAACTAAAACATCCCAGATACTTCAAAAGGCCTTGAAGGAGGACTGCATTTCAAGCTAAGTCTGGGAAATGGCACAAGGCTGGTTTCATGGAGGGCCAGGATGAGATCGCTGAAAACTATGTTCTTCACCAAACCACGGCCAGAACGAATGACGTGATTGGTGTGCACAAACTAGTGCGTTCCACTGCAGATTGAGCATCTTGCAAATCTCTGATATCTGTAACACGTCTACATATGCGGTATATGGGATAGAGACTGAGGATCTTCAAATGTGCAAAGCTTGGCTCGAAAGTGTTTATGGAAAACCAGAACGAACTTCAAGTTTTGCACTGTAAAAAAATATTTAATTTGATTCTAAATGAGTCGGACTTTTTTAACCCTATTATAACCAGAGACAAATGTTCGAGTACAAACAAAAATCGAAAAGGCAGACCAATGAGAAGGTCTCGCATCAAAACGATTGTGCTCATTGTCTTTTTTGGTGTCCGAGAAACAATCCATTGTGAGTTTGTCCCGCCGGGGGACATTGTCAGCTCAGCCTTTTACCAGCAGGTGCTCAAGAGATTGGACCGGGTTGCATGCAAGGACTGACATCAAAGAGACCATCAAGCTCGACCATGAGAACGCTCCAGCTACATGGCCTTGATCAGTACTAACTCCCTGGGCTGGAGCATACCCCGGCAGTCCCTCAGCCCCCCTACAGCCATGACTTAGTTCTGTGTGACTTTTTTGTTTCCCGGAATCAAGAGAGCAATTGGGAGTCCAAGGAAAACATCCAAAAGTTACAACATTACTAAGAGACTTCCCGTTTAGGAGTTCAAGTGTATTGATGCCGGGGAGAGTATTTTCAAGAATTTTAAGTATTTGTTCAGATATGATCCATCCATTTTCCCCAGAAAACGTGCACTTTCACAATGAACCCTGTGTGTATCAATATATACAACTATCTATCTCTCTCTCTCTCTATGTGTGTGTGTGTATATATATATATATATATATATATATATATATATATATATATATATATATATTAAGGGTGTCCCACATTGAGATGTCATAACTTTATTGGTTTATTCTACATCTCATTTGTAGTTCAGGGACGCAGAAATGAGCGTTCTATCTCAACATTCAGAGGAGCTACTCAAACATTTGTCTTTTTCAAAAACTACTGGCTTTTCTAAAGAAAAACTGAGTTTTCGGAATTTCTGATCAATGCATCATAAATAAAAACCACATTTTTAGAATCTACATTAAATTACAAATAAGAACTACCCGTTATTGAAATATTACCATGCAAATTAAGAGCTATATTCAAAGGCTTATGGATGAGAACGTTTAATATTAGTTTTCTATTAAATTATTCAATATTTTTTTAATCAGTTATTTTTAGACTTAAAGGTTTGCCTCCGCCACAAAAGTTGCATTATTTAATAAGCTTTAAAATGGTACCTCGTAGTTTAAAATAAAAATCTATTTTTTTCTGATTTTCTAGTCAAAACCAATAAATATGCTTCAGCGTGAAGGAGCCATTCTGAACAAATTCTTTAATTTCACACGATTATGGCGATGCCCCATCCTTCCCAAACTACATGACGTACATTACACAAGCCCATCTATCAAATATTAACTCACTCTGCTTTTAAATGGATGGTTGTCCAGCTGAAAATGGACGAGTGGTGACGGAATGGATGAACAGTGAATTTCATAACCGTTCCCACACTGCGTATACACATTTTTTGCTCTGAATAAGGATAGAAGGACAATACGGAATCAAGGGCGAAAGAGTTTAGAAGAACATATTGGTAATAAATACCATTATTGTAAATACAATGAATACATGTATTATATGGTTATGCCTTGAGGGTCTTGGTAATATTGATTCTATTCTATTTAATTAAATTTCTGCTTATTAGTAAACTGGGTTATACATTACAGTAATTTGAAATTGTATACCAAAAACACTCTCCTGTAGATAAAAAGCGAAAAAAATCCATTTAAATGAAAGACACCCTCAAAAGTTGCTTAAAATATTACCTCGTTCTCCTAGGAAAAATCTATAGAAATCTATGGGGACAAAAATGGTTATTACTGTGGACTAATAACTATTTGTCCAGTAGATTTTCAAAATGTTTACAAATATAAGCTTAACATCTAACTGAATCCACGGCATTAGGGAGGACGTCTTGTCTTTGAGAGCTCATGAGCTGGCACGGCTCCTGGATCCTGTTGATGAGTCGTCGTCACGGGCTCTGAGTACAATCTACTCTTCAATGTTCTCAATACATGGAAATCTAGAGGATTCAGATCAGGAGGCAAACAAACTGGTCCAAAGTGGCCGATACAACGATTAGGGAATTCAGTGTTCAGCCATTCCGTTACCACGCGTCCATTATGAGCTGGGCAACCGACTATTTGAAACCAGAGTGAGTTGTTATTTGGTAGACGGGCTTGTGTAATAAACCTCATGTAGTTTGTGAAGGATGGGACATCAACATCATCATATGAAATTAAAGAATTTGTTAAGAATGGCTCGTTCATGCTAAAGCACATTAATTGGTTTTGACTTAGAAATCAGAAAAAAATAGATTGAAATAGATTTGTTTTTAAAACTATGAGGTACCATTTTAAAGCTTATTAAATAATGCAACTTTTGAGGGGGAGGCAAACCTCTAAGTCTAAAAATAGCTGATTAAGAAAATATTGAATAATTTAATAAAAAACTAATATTAAACGTTCTCATCTATATGCCTTTGAATGTAGCTCTTAATTTACGTGGTAATATTTCAATAACGGGTGTTTCTTATTGGAAATTTAATGTAGATTCCAAAAATGTGGTCTTTATTTACAATGTATTGATCAGAAATTCCGAAAACTCAGTTTTTCTTTGGAAAAGCAAGTAGTTTTTAAAAAAGACAAAAGTTTGAGTAGCTCCTCTGCATATTGAGATAGAACGCTCATTTCTGTGTACCTGAATTACAAATGAGGTGAAGAATAAACCCCTAAAGTTATGACATTTTAATGTGGGACACCCTATATACATATATACAGGGTGTCTGTATATATATATATATATATATATATATATATATATACAGGGTGTCCAATAAGTCTTCAATAATTCAAAACAAAATGCATTTACATTCAGAGTGAAACTGTTAAGTAAACTACTTTGAATTATATTGTTTTGTATATGGACAAATTATATCATTGAAGGCTAAGACAATTAATTAACTGATACTTTTCCTACAGGTTGTATAAAAGAGTGAACTTAACAATGAAAAAAGTAATGTGGTAGGTAAGCTAAAGTCATGAACATTCGGAATATTTTTCTGGGGTAAGTACAGTAGACTCTCCCTAATCTGGCGTTCTATTATCCCTCACTGTCTCTAATCCGGCGGTCTCGGAGAGGATTGAGTGACGGATCTCGGAACTTGCCAGAGCTAGACTGGTTTGAGGGTTCCTAGAAAATCTTCCCTTCCTAGCTAGCCAAACATTTGTTTCGTGGTATTTCATTTAATGGAAGTCAAAGAAGGCATATATATTCGTTTCAGAGGCAGGAACTTGTGTTTCTACTAAGAAATTAAATATTTCTACTAAGGCACCTGCAGCTGGAACGCCTGATTTTAGACAGCCTAGTTCAAAAATTCATTGCGAGTGGAGTGACAGTTTCAAAAGTAATTTTAATAATATATACCATTTTAAATATGCAATATTAAAAATAGTACATATTATTAAATCCCCAAATAATAAGGTTTTTGAAATACATAAGTGACTGTTTCTAACTGAATTCTCAAATCCGGCGTTTTCTCTAATCTGATTGTGCCCCGGTCTCAACAACGCCATACCAGGGAGAGTCTACTGAATTGAAACAGACAGAAGGTCAATAAAACTTTACTACACTCTTTCACTATATTTCTCTCTTCCCTAAATAGTTTCACACCTTTTTCCAATACTGTAAATTATTTTTAAGCATATAGCCTATTTATTATTGATAAGCTGACTACTTTCCACCATACTAAATTCATTCAGTCTATGATCAATTTCGAATATGGCCCTACTAGTGGCAGGTTCTCCTCCTCAGGTTGATACTGTAGCTTTGAAATTTATAAGACTTTCCCCTGAAAAGGCACCAAACGTTTGTGAAACATGGAGTGAAGAGAGGAAATAAATACAGTGAAAGAGTGTAGTGATATTTTATTGACATTCCCCGATTTTTTTTTTTTTTTTTTTTTTTTTTTTTACGGTGCATCAACAAATCTTGGCTATTAGCGCCGACATCCAGGGTGCAGCCAGGAATTTTCTCAGCGAGCCCTGAAATGAGAAAATTTCTGCCACCGGTGGGGATCGAACCCACCATATCCCACTTATGAATCTAGCGTGCTAGCCACTAGACCGCGGGAGACCCCATATCATTCCCCCTGTTTTCAGAATTTCTAAATTTGAGTTAAAAAAAAAAGAAAAATCAGTCCCGTAACAGATCACAAGAGCCAAGGGAATGATTTATTTATATTTTGAAGAATATGCTTTTAATTACAATCAATGAAAACAGAAACTATCAAAAATTCACACAAAATACAAAGCATCAACTACTAACTCAATAGTGTTTATAGTTAAATTTAAAAAAAATTCAAAAAAAAACTCTTAAATTAAATAATTCAAGTATCTATAGAATTATTCAACTGTTAATAAAGAAAAACTACAAAAATATAAGTAATACCCACCAATAAATCACTGATAATGAAAGATGTAAGTTATTTCTGTCAAAAGTTACAAGAAATAGGCTAATATATATGCCATATGCGATATGTCCTATAAGTAATTAATCACTCAAAATATATTTTGTAATACACAAAGAATAAGAAACATATCTTATTAGCAGTGGAAGTCTTGAAGATCAGTCTCTAAGGAAGGTAACACATAAAGAGTAGGGAGCAAAAGGACCCAGAGTAGGATACCTGGGAATAACATAGACCACTCTAGCAGCGAATTTTTTGGTTTGCCGGACAAAGACGAGTTCCAGATGCCTCAGTCTATTTTTTACATTCGAATGGCATCTAGTATGAATGTTAAAACTATTTTGGTGATGCTGGTGGTAAATAAAAAATTCCCAAACTAGAAGCCGCTCAATCGTTGATTGTCCGCTAAAGGATTAAAGAGTCTTCTAAAGAAGAGCACTAGAAAATCTCAACATATGTTTTTATGGAATTAAAGAATACATATTGTTTGTTTTTGCATATCCCTACCCATCCCCTAGGGCTCATTATGTAATTATTAGATGTACTTCTACCTCAAAAGCAGAGAAATGAATATTCTATTTAACATATTAGCCAGGATGTGCATGTTGGATTAAGTTCCTTTTGAACAATACAGATTTCTGGAGACACATGGAATCTAAAACATTTGAATGGCATCTGATACCAGAGTCAATTAAATTGTCAATTAGCGGCAGTTTTGATTTTGAACAAAGCTAGACTTAGCCAGCATGGGTCGCCCTTATTTTGCAGATAGGGAACATGTATAATTATTTTATGTGCTGAAATTTAAAATGCTAATTTCATTAAATCTGTGCTCTGTGGAATAACTTTGTCACACGATCATACACAACGTCTAAATAAATCTTCATTTATATTCAAAGACAAGGAAATTACTGTGTTTATAAGAGTGTACTGTTACAAACTGGAATTTTTATTGAGAACTATCTGTTAGAATCATATTTCCCATCTCAAATTTAGTCTAAAGATGCAAAAAGTTTGGGACGGTTTTGGTAAAAGTGTGTGCAAGCAATAGAAGCAACAGTTTCAACCTCTACAATTTATATAACCACCATCTCCTGCATGTGAAACTAATGCGTTAGCCACTCTAGACCACAGGGAGACCCTACAACTCAAATATTCTAACTTTTAAACTATCGTACATAGAAAAAAATGTTATAAGGAAAAAATGTATGGTATTTTACATACAAAACAAATATGTAAACAGATAGTTTAAATAATAATTTATTTATAACAAAAACATTCTTTACTTTTTTTTTTTATTCAATATCAACATTTTTGTTTTGAACAAAAGAATAAGTTGCTGAATTCAACGATGTATGATATTTTTAATTTCTACCTCAGAATTTGCAGAATAATTCCTCAGGGAACATCCCCAACAGTCCAGGCAACGAATGCTTAAAAACAGCTAAAGATGGAAATTTTTGGAACAAAATTTTTGACTTCGTAACTTCGTTTGGGCTAGATAGGAGGTGAACATATGAAAAGTCCCCGCCCGTAGTCTTTGTGCCGGGGGGGTGGGGGGGTTAGAAGGTCCCATTTTTTGGGTTTTCACTTATATCTCAGAAACCCTGGGTCCTAGCAATATGACCATTCCATAACAAATGAAACCAGTCGTGTGTTAACCTTTGAAGTGTGCACATCTATTGCTTGGGCTCCTAAGGATTAACGGCGAGACCTGCTCATACCAGGGAGTACTCTTATTTTTTTTTTCCTCTTATTAAATCTCTTTATTTTACTTTCTTATTCAGTCTCTCTCTCTCTCTCTCTCTCTCTCTCTCTCTCTCCCTCTCCCTCTCCCTCTCCCTCTCCCTCTCCCTCTCCCTCTCTCTCTCTCTCTCTCCCTCTCCCTCTCCCTCTCTCTCTCTCTCTCTCTCTCTCTCTCTCTCTCTCTCTCTCTCTCTCTCTCTCTCTCTCTCTCTCTCTCTCTCTCTCTCTCTCTCTCTCTCTCAAGAAGATTTTGAAAATAACCCACCTGACATTACTTCTTTGTTTAACATGAATCTGAAATGGTCGAAAAAATTTGTTATTATGAAAATTAATGATAATGACCAAGTAGGCTTAAATAAATATAGCCCATTTAAGGTGTGTAAATTTATTAAAGGTTACGCACCAAAAACACAAGTCAAATTTTTAAGGAATGGGACTATCCTACTTGAAATTAGTGAGTCAAAAGATTTAATAAATTTAGGTAACATCGCAAGCTTTGACAATAAACCTATTTCTTTTATTGCCCGCAATACTCTAAATTATTCCCGTGGGGTAATTTCATGTTTTGAATTGTCAAACTGCTCTGATGAGGAAATATTATCAGAGTTGTTTGAGCAAGATGCAATCAAAGTAAATAGAATGACCAAAAATATCAGAGGTGTTAAAACATTAACTCATGGGCCCTAACGTTTGAAAAATACCAGCTACCCGAACACATCATATTTGACTTCCTTCGGGTAAAAGTACGACCATTTGAGCCTCGCCCTATGCAATGTTTCAACTGCTTTAAATATCGCCAAGTAGCAAATAATTGTTCAGATAAATTATGCGGGAAATGTGGTAGTACTGGCCATAAAGCTGAGACATGTGAAAATGAAATCAAATGTGTTAATTGTGGCAATAATCATCCCACATGGACTCGTACATGCCCTGTTTATGTAAGGGAAAGAGATATCCAAATTATTAGAACTCAACTACACACTACCTTTAAATAGGCCAAAGCAATTTATAATCAAAGAAATAATTTAATTGATTGAAATTTTTTAAATTCATACTCTACAGTAACGGCATCACAAAATATTGTAGACAACATAAGTGGTCAAATAGAGAAATTGGTTGGTATCATCGGTACTTTATCAAATAAAATTACTTTTTTATTTTTGGAAGAAAAAATTAACAAAAATAATGCTTCTGGTGCGTTTGTTGACACAACCGCTAATCACGATTTAAGTATAAGTTCTAAAAATAACTCACAAAATTTCACTAAGAAAAAAGTATCCCAACCGAATATTGATACAAATAAAAACAAAAATTTAAATGAGGAACAATCTAATAGTACAATCCAAACTGAAAAAATTCGTGAACCAAAAAATATTAAAAGACCTCTTTCCAGACCTTCCACCTCATCGACTTTAGATTTGACCGATAATTTAAATCCAAATAAAATTGCCCTGAAACCCCACTCACAAAAGTTTAAAAAAAAAATTAATTTCTAACTCATAAGAATAAAAGATTTAATATGTATATGTATATGTGTATATATTTATAAGTATGTATACTTATGTATGTGTGGATATGTATGTACATGTGTGTGTGTGTGTAATTTTTTTTTGTTTACTTTTTAAACACAAGGTATGATCTTAGCACAATGGAATGGTTTATCTTCCCACCACGCTGAGTTAGAATAATTCCTAAAGCAGACCCATTCATCCGTCGTATGTATTCAGGAAACACAGCTTAATCCAAAATTTAAATTTAACTTTCGTAATTATACAACTTACCAGAAAGACTTCACTGGTGGAATAGGATCGTGTGGAGGTGTTTGTATTTTTGTTCACAATGAAGTTCCGAGTGAGACAATAGTTGTTAACTCAAATCTACAGGTTATAGCCACTAGAATCTATTCCCCATTTCCTATTACCCTATGCAGTATTTATCTTCCGCCTGGCAGCGATTTTACATTCGATGATTTGAGAAATGTATATTCTCAATTACCCTCACTTTTATTGATATTAGGTGATTTTAATGCAAAATCAGAAGTCTGGGGGAATAGTGCAACTGATTATAGAGGTAGAAAGATTGAATATTTTCTAGACCAATATAATCTAGTGTTACTTAATGATCTGTCTCCAACGTACTTCTGTCCTAGGACGGGCAATACTTCAAGCATAGACTTGAGCATAGTTTCTCCTTTGACAGCCCCGAGAATGAAATGGATAACCTTAGATGACACCCATGGCAGCGTTCATTTCCCAATAATTATTGAGATTTTAGGAAGAAATAATAATAATAGTAACAACAATAATAACAAAAGTAATGATAATCATGATGTAATATATAAATGGAATCTTGCCTCCGCCGACTGGAGTAAATTTGAAAAAATAGCTAATCTATCAGATGCATGCCTTGAGGAAGTAGATGTAAACACACTAATCTTTAAATTAAATAACATTATAATTTCTGCTGCTGACAAGTCAATTCCGAAATCAAAATTAATTCTAAACAAAAAAAGATCAGCCCCATGGTGGTCTGAACAATGCCGCTTAGCCATAAAAAATAGGAAAACAGCCCTGCGCAACTTTAGAAAAAAAACCTCTACCAATACACTAGATTTATATAACTGTGCTAGAAAACATCCGCGTTATGTAATTAAAACTGAAAAGAAGCGCTCATGGAGGGAATTTGTTTCTACACTTAATATCCATACTCCAGCTAAAGAAATATGGAATGCTGTGAGGAGAATTCGTGGCATTAAATGTATTTCATCGCCGCAGATTATTAAAACAGACAATCAAATCATAACTGACAAGAAAGAATTAGCAAATTTATTTAGAAACTTTTTCGCAAGTACTTATTCTGACTCAAACCATTCCCCTAATTACATTCAAAAGAAAAATCAGATTGAAGCTATCCCGTTTACTATTGAAAATGATCCTTTAAATCCCTTAAACCTTCCTTTCTCGTATAATGAATTACAGATAGCCCTAAATTCAAGAAAAGACACCTCTCTCTGTCCGGACAATATAAATGTACAATTGTATAAACATTTTAATAAAGAAAATAAACTAATCTTTTTGAAAATAATTAATAAAACTTTCACGAGTGGTTCCTTTCCAGAAATATGGCGACTAGCAACTATTATTCCAGTTTGCAAAAAAGATAGAGCACCCGGAGAATTAAAAAATTACCGGCCCATATTTCTTATCTGCTCCCTTTGCAAAATTCTTGAAAAATTAGTTTGCAATAGGCTTGACTGGTTTTTTGAACATAACAGTATCTTTTATAAATGGCAAAGTGGATTTAGAAAGGGACGCAGTACTCAAGATAACTTGGTAAATCTTTAAACCAAGGTATTAGATTCATTTAAAAATAAAGAAAAAGTACTAAGTGTTTTCCTCGACTTAAAGTGTGCATTCGATATGACCTAGCGTAGAAATGTTCTTAATACGGCCAGGGAAATAGGAATAAATGGATTGTCGTTCATTGCAAACCTTCTGAAATCCAGAAAATTTAAGGTGAGAATTGGCTCTTGTCTCTACTCAGATTCCCAAGCAATTACCCTCATAACATCAATACCATGTTTTTCGCAGACGTCATAACTATCACAGCCCACTCTAAAAATGTAATTAGTCTTTACGAGAATATGCAACAAGCACTGGATAGAATAAGCTCGTGGATTATGGAACATGGTTTTAGAATATCAGCCTGTAAATCAAAATGTTTATTATTTAGTAAAAGGCAGCCACATTCAGTACCTAATTTATATCTAAGTGGTGAACTCATTCAACAAACAGATCATTTTAAATATCTTGGCATTACATTTGATAGGACTCTGTCATGGATCAAACACATAAAATCCCTTAATGCTAATTGCCAGAGGTCCTTGAACCTTCTCAGACTCCTTAGTAATTCAAAGTGGGGGGGCTGATAGGACTAGTATGCTGATGCTGTACAGAGCTTTAATAAGATCAAGATTGGATTATGGTTGTGTGGCATACGGATCGGCTAGCCCACGAATCATTCAAATGCTGAATCCTATACAACATACAGGACTTAGAATCGCTTTAGGGGCTTTCAGATCAAGTCCTGGGCCTAGTGTTATTGTCGAAGCGGGAGAACTACCTCTCAGTATAAGGAGAAAACAACTTACCACTAAGTATTTTTTAAAAATTATATCAAATTTTAATCACCCTCTTTATCATGTAATTTCACAAGATACGGGGAATCAATTATATTCGTCATTAGATACTAAGAATCCTTTCCCTGTACGCGCACAAGCTCTACTAAATCACATTAACATTAATAGCACAAAAGTCCAGCCTTCTGCATTTTCCTCGTATCCTCCATGGCTACTTGCTAAACCTCAGATCAATTTGTCTTTCACTAAACACATTAAAAAAGAATCTTTTCCTGAGATATATATTAAAGAATTTAATAAAATCAAATCTGATCTTTCCGATTCAACTTTCATATTTACCGACGGATCCAAGAATGCCGAAGGTGCAGGAGCTGGTATACTCTGTCAGGACCGCCAGTACATACTCTGCTGGGTTCCACTCTGCTCCAGTTTTACTGCCGTAATCCTAGCGATTTATAAAGCCCTATGTGTTTTTGTATCTCCCTCTCCATCCATTGTCATATGTACCGACTCGCTCTCCTCCTTGCAAGCTATACAAAATTTCTACACTAACAATTCTCTACTAATTGATATATTAAATGAAATTAACGATTATAGAAGAAAAGACCAAAGAGTTACTTTAATATGGATACCAGGTCATTGTGAAATTAAAGAAAATGTAAATGTGGATAAAATTGCAAAAAAATGCTATTCTTACAGGTATAAAATATTCACAAGTTCCTTTCTCTGATCTTAACCCTATAGTGAAAAATAAAGCGTATGACTTATGGTATGAAGAGTGGAACAGCATGGAACTTGGCAAAAAGTTGCGGGAAATAAAGAGTGAGGTATGCAGTTGGAAATGTGCAATCCATAAGAGGAGGCGTGAAGAGGTTATATTAAGTAGATTGAGAATTGGGCATTGTAAACTCACATATGGTTACCTAATGGCAGGGGAGTCTGAACCTCCTGTATATTCAACTTGTAATGTCCGTCTTTCAATAAAACATTTTCACGGAGTGTATTCGGTACAGTGAAGAAAGAGAACGGCTTGGTCTCCCCACTGACATGCGAGAAATATTTGGTAAAGGTTCTGAGTACGCAGATGAAATATTTACTTTTGTAAATAATACGTCCTTGGCTAATAAAATTTAATCTATTTAAAATAATCATCTTTTAGTGGTATGAGTGTATGTGTGTGTGTGTGTGTGTGTGTGTGTGTGTCTAACAAGGAAACCTATACATGGAATAACATATGCATTTGTTTATAATTGTTTCAACATACTAAAATATAGAACAAATTTATTTTGTCCATAATGTCTCTAATTTAAATATCACATATTACAAAGAAATTTATTTAAAACACTTAAGAGATAATTTCTTATGTTACTATTTCTAAGGTTTCTTTGAAGTATTACGAACTACCCAGAGATCTCTAGGGATTCTCTTTAAAACAGATTGCAATTTTTGAATAATTATTAATAAGCAATATCGATTATTGTATAATATTTCTGAATTCTACCATTCACATCTTCCTTGGTCTGGGGGGGGTGGCGTGGTGGGGGGATTGGCGGGTGTCCGGGAGGGGGTGGGGGTGGGTGTCGGGCTGTTGGTGGGGAGTCGGGTTGACTTATTCTGGACTCTAGACCCGCTGGGTCATGCTAGCTCCAGAGATCTGGATGGTGGCACTTACATGCAGATCTCCGCACGGAGCTTGGCTATCTTATCTTAATTTCAGATTACCGCTGTATTGTCATAGAGGTCGAGATAACGCCGGCCCCCTCTCTTGCCTCGGCTCAGGCTGCCCCCTCTCCCTTGCAGGCATCTGTCTCTCCCCTTGCTGCGCCTCCCTCCGCCCCGCAGTCTTTCTTCCTGATCAAGGTACTTCCAAGGCACCAATGACCCCAGTGGTTGCAGTGCCAATTAACAAAAACAAAACAAATGAAAGCTGATTAAATTTGCTACAAGCTCTACTCAATAAAGTATTTCGAGATATCTTTAGTTTTTGAAATATCCGCTCTTGAAAGTCTGTCATTTTGGGGAAAAACACACTTTTTGCTGTTCTCGACGAGATATCTCTTCAACAATGGACCCAATAAATAAATGTTGGTTATAGGATTGTAGAGCATTACATTCACTTCAACAATATGTATTACTTTACTATTTTATGTATTTTCATTGAAATGTTATAAACACACTCTAGTCTTAGCAAAACCATTGCCAATATAATGGACAAGATCTTATCTAATTGAGTGTGAATAACTGGTCAGTGGGCCCAAAAATATATATCTTGTGCTATTTATACCTCCAGTACTCACTAAATTTACATATTCACTGGTTGACAGTTGTCGCCAGATTTCACGATGAACACTAAAACTGTTTTAACATTTGATGGAAAATAAATAAAATAGTAAAGTTACATATACTCTTGAAGGGAATGTGTAATACAACCCTATAAACGGCATTTATTTTTTAGGTTTATCGTTAAAGAGTTATCCGGTCAAAAAGAGCAAAAAGTGTGCTTTTTTTCCCAAAATGACAGACATTCAAGAGCGGATATTTCGAAAACTAAAGATATCTTGAAAAACTTTATTGAGTTGAACTTGTAGCATATTTAATCAGCTTTCATTTGTTATAGAATAGTCATGTCGCTAGGACGCATGGTTACCGAGATATAAGCGAAATCCCGAAAAATGGGACCTTCTAAACCCCCCCCCCTCCCCCCGGAACAAAGACTACGGACAGGGACTTTTGATATGTTCACCTCCTATCCAGCCCAAACAAAGTTACGAAGTCAAAAATTTGTTTCCAAAAATGTCCATCTTTAGCAGCTGTTTTTAAGCATTCGTTGTCTGGGCTATTGAGGATGTTCCCTCGTTAGTTGATCAATAAGAATAACTCTAGCAGTTGTGAGTGTTGACATTTATCAGTGTCTATAGGCACCTGCACTAACATGTTTTGACTGAGCTCAACATTTGTTGTTGGGGCTGTTGCTGTGCTGAAATTAGTTTGTGTAATGTTAAAGTTAATTAATTAATGAAAATTGTGCCACTCTCATTGAAATATCTCTAAAAATATACATATTACAGCCATCGTCAATGAAAAGACAAGTATCAGAATGCGGTTGATGCAGTAGTCAGTCAAAGTGTTAAAACAGTTGTTAAATTTTTATGGTTATAATTATAACTTCAAATTTATCCAATCCATTTTTTCTCTTCAATTTGTGTTATATACGGATTATGCAATGTATAAAATACAGTAAATAGATACAGTATTATTTACGTTAAAAAATGCAGTGTTATGTTAATTTATTACAGACAATGGCCCTCCATTAATATAGATGAAACTCTTAAATAAATTTGCAATAATTACTATTATTTTGACTACAGTATTGTTAAAAATTCAATTAAATTTGACTAAATCGCTCTAACTTTACTACTCTCAAACTTTATCTTTCAATTTTGAGAAAAATGATTTCAGGGGGGAGCAAATTCTGAAGATTTCTTTATTCTAATCAATTTACAACAGGGATGTGCCTGATATCCTGTTAGAAATATGATGCATCTTATATTGGGTAGAATAGGAAGAAAATTAAAAAAAATACAGGCTAAAGGAACATTTGACACAGGAAGAAGTCTATTTGGACTCGGAAAGAGGAAAATTCCACAAAACATAAATCAAATACTAACTTATCTGAATCATAGAAGGTGAAGAAGCTGCACTGGCTGAAAAATCCACGATCAATTAGATCAAATTAAGAACATATTTTTGTTATTACATTTTTTGACCAACGAACATATTTAATTCAAATATCAAGGGAATGAAGGCACTACAAATCATGTCACTACTGATACAACAATAACAGCTCTTCCAAACTCAAGGCAACTCTTATACAGGACAGTTGGCAATAACAAGGTGGGTCACCATCTCTCTTGACTTCTTTCTTGTTTAAAAATGTCACATGTTTTAGCGCATTTCCTTCCTCCTTCAATGGGAAGTAAACACTCTTATGACGCCAATTCACATATTTGGTTTGTGATACGGCTTCTCTCTCCAGCGGTGTTGAAAACCGTATCACAAACCAAACATATAAATATTTATATATTTATATATATAATATTATATATATATATATATATATATATATATATATATATATATATATATATATATATTGTAATGATATTTTACATTACATATTTAAAAGTTTTAAATTCGAATAACCGTTAAAGGTAAAAAAGGCGGGCAAAGACGAATACAAGGTTTGCGGAAAATAAAAAACAAATAAATTTTTCTTATATTAATTTTCATCAAAAATTAAAAGTTTTAAATTAAAAAACTAACACAGAAAATTCTGAAAATCCAAAAAAGCTCATTGATATGTTAAATTCATTGAGATAAACAAATATTATTTGTTATATTTGTCTAGCAGTCGATACAGGTAGCATTGGGGAGACCGGTATGACGCTCCCGCCAAGAAACAACGCCATTCCTGATGCAGCTCTAGTAGAGTCGGTTACAAGAGTCACAGATAGTGCAGTTTAAAGAAACAACGCCATTCCGAATGCAGCTCTAGTTCAGTTTACAGCTAGTCTCATATGTCAGTCTGTTAAAAGCAATTCAGTTTACAAGAAGATACAATCTCATCTCTATAGTTCAGTTTACAAGAAGATACAGTCTCATAAGTGCAGTTCAGTGAAAAGAAGATACAATTCTAAAGAAGATCTCGTCCTATGCAGAATACCGAGCTGGCTTTATATCAGGTAATACTTGTTTATCTATGCCTGGATATAAATTATCTATGAGTTTTTCTTCTTTTGTTTTGTTTTTTATTATTTAAAATTATCTTTGTTTTACTTTACTGGACTCAAACCCGACCCCTGAGATAATTAAATATTATAAAATTTTTATTATATTGGCTCCTAACGTAGAGGCGTACGTAAATAAACTTATTAAAAATATTTATCATTATTTTTTATATTATAACATTTTGGCACATCTACGTGTGGCTATATTTATTTATTTTTATTTTTTATATTATAACAATATATATATATATATATATACATACATATATTTGTCTGTTTCCTCTCTAGCTGCCCCAAAGATGGTCCAATGTTGATAATATTTTTCACAAAAATCCTTCCTCTGACTTGAAAGTTTGTTAACTAGCGGAATCCCTCCACGCTTTTAAAGGGAAATTTGCACGACAAAAATTGAAGCCCTTATGTTTCTGCATTAGTAGGATTGCAGGAACTCTTTTTATAGTTTCTTTAAAGTAGGGAAACATATGAAACCATTTTTAAGGCTATATCTGTAACTGTTTTTGAAAAAGTGGATACAACTAGTTTTCCTTTTATTTTTTGTTTGGGTATTCAAAGATGATTGATTTAGTTAAAAATTGATCCAGACGTTTGAAATTCATGCAAACTAAATATTTAAATTTTTTGAAACGTTTAGAGTTTACCCTTACAAGACATGAACTTAGAGACCCCTTGACCAGGACCTCTTCTCATTTTTCCTAATACATTCCCGTTATTTGTTTCTTTAAATGTATTCCATCAACATTCTATCATCTTGGGCATTGGGACAGACAACAGCAGGCTTAATAACTTTTTTTTTTATTTTATTTGTTTTTAATTTGTTTAAATCCTTCTTTTTTTAAAATAATATCAAGTCAAATATCTTGGCATTGGTATAATGTCTACAGAACGTCATGTGTGTGTACACATCAACTGGTAAAACACAAATAAGGCCCTTCAGAGGGACCCGAACTATGTAAAGGGACCGGGGGTAGTTTAGAGAAATCCCTATTCAATAGGCTTAGACTGCATTTTTATGAACTCCAGCATATACAAGAGTGACTAGAGCTTACAAATCTTACCGCTAGATATCACAAAAACCAATCAAAGTGGTGGCTTTCAGTACTGAAGCGAAGAAATACCCTAGGTACAAAAGTGGCTATCGGCCAATGGGGCAGGCCGGTCCGCAGGCACAAAAGGTGCTTACAGTCTCTAAGGTGTTAAGGAAGTATTAGGAAAAAAAAATTAAACAAAAATTATTAACAGATGTGAGCTGTTTCAGGATTTTCGTATATTATCTTAAATACCACGCAAATGGGAAATCATGGTGAGTAGAAGGTAACCATTTAAAAGTTTATTAAGTTATCTACAAAAACTGCTCTAAAGACATTTTCAGTAGAATGATATCAGTTGGAGAAATAAGTGCTTAAATCATCAAAAGTTTTTGTTTCATGTGTTATGTTTTCCTCAGTTTTATTACTTCTTGTTTTTATAATTGACTTTAGCAGTAAAATGAATTTTAAAATGAATGAAATGAGAAACAATTTTTGGTTGTTTTTCATAGAGATTTTCAAGCAGAAGTCATAGACTGAATGTGTAATTTCCACTAATGGAAGTTTTATATGCCTAATGGCAACTCAAATCTCACTTTTCTTCAAGTTTTCACTGGATTAGGTGTTTACATTTTTCAAAAAATATAATTGTTATCCATTCCAAACTTTTCAAATGATAGAAGGGATAACAATGTTATGACACAGTTCCTGAGAGTCGGGCTTTTTTCTCCTTACTCTCACCACGGATTTTCTTCTTAATTCATTTACCTATTTCATTTTTTACATATTTTCTTGTGACATTCATGTCTCTCTTAATAGATATTAAGTTTTAATAAATTTGTTATCAATTTGGCAATTTATAAATTCATATTTCAAAAAGTTCATCATATTAATAAATGGTCCTTATACGTTTAAAAATTGTATACTGTTTGTATTTATTTCACACATTTAGCATTTAGAATACATTGTTGTCATTTAGAAATATTTTTCCTATTCTATGCTCATGTTTTTAGAAAATAATTTGCTAGCAGGCCTCCCTAGTGGCTTTCCTGTCAAAACAAAATATTGTAGTAGGAAAAGCATTTTTGTTGTCTACATCCTAATAATCCAATACTTTCAAAATCAAGAACTTAAATGCAATAAATAAATATTCTAGAATGTTATATGTTAAATATAAGTGTTTCAAATTCAGTCTCTGACTAATAGTTATACAAAAAGACAAGGTTTATTATCATTTTTTAAACAACCATAATTTATTTATTATTTGTCAAAAACCAACACATTTGGGGGATAGTTGACTAAACTTGATTTGAAATTGACTACAAACATGAAATTAATTAGAGAAAAATGAGAAGTTCTTTTAACAATCGCAAATACATACAATTCATTGAAAAAAACAAAAACAAAAAAAAAAAACAAGAAACAAGTTGGCCAGGGTATAAGCGAAATAGACTAGAAGAAAGGGATAGATAATTTTTGTTTCTTCGCTGTGCTGTTAACCATTAGCTTACAATGGGTATTGCAGGCTGGCCGATCCTGTAGTACGACAATCTGTCTACCTGACTAGGCCCTAGTTAAGAAGCTATTCTCGCCCTCCTCTCTATGTGTGTGAAAACCTTCTTATAATTTCCGCCCTTTAAATTTCTACTGTAGGAAAACTTTATTTTATTATTTATTTACGGTTTTTTTTTTCTCTAAATATTTAGGTTACACACATCAAAAAAAGTTTTCCATCACCCTAAAAACCATAAATCAGATTATCTAATTGGAAAATCCACATCATGCATGTGTAGTACATGAATTAAGATTAAAAAAGTCTATCTTTATCATTTTTTAAAGTTAAGATAAAGAACTCTAATACTCTGGAAGCTGGAATATTTCTTTAGTCCACATCTCATGCTGTAGCATTTATCAGAGAATTGCTCAGTTTAGTGCTTTCTTTTGATCAAGTAGGACACTAAAAATGAATAGGAGTGTAATTTCCCGGGGAAAGCAGTTCCGCATTGTTGTCCTGTGTGAGGAAGGCTTCTCAACATGTCAAAACGCGCGTCAATGTCGAGTAAAGCGATATTGTGAGGTGTTGGAACAGGTTCCGAGCCACCACGGTCTTGAGGACCGACCACGTAGTGGTACACTATGCTGTACAACTAGACATGAAGACCACCATATAGGGCTAACAGCCTGAAGAGAGCCCTTTTCCACAGCAGGTGACCACAGTTGACAGTTTTAACGGGCTACGTGCACCAATGTATGTGATCAAACCATACGAAATCGACTCCATGGATTGACCTTCAAGCGAGAAGACCCTTGCACCGTCCACTACCAAGTAGGAACCATCACAGGCTTTGACATCAGTGGGAAATGACTCACCAATAGTGGGTGTTGCCCCAGTGAAGGAATTGAATGTTTTGCGATGTAGCCAGACTTGCTCTGGTCCCTCAAAATAATAGATTCAGGGTCTGGAGAGTACCTGGGAGGCTCAGTCTCTTGATGTGTTTTGGGCGGGTGTTTCGCACGGCTCCAGAACATAAACTTCCAAGAGACTATGATCGTCGATTCTTATCTGACTAAGGTGTTACAACCAATCGTGAGACCACTAGCTCAAAGGCACGGTGACAACTTCATGTTGGTAGACGATAATGCTCAGCCTCATCATGCGAAGATAGTGATGGACTACCTCAGGGAAGCCTAAATCGAAGGAATGGACTGGCCTCTATTCTCACCCAACATGAATCCAATAGAACATGTCAGGAAATGCTTCACGGAGCGGTACAACATCATCAGGATGTCCCTACTACTCTTCAGGAACTCAGGGAAGCTGCAATCAAAGAACGGTGGAATCGTCCTCAAAAGGACAATGACCACGCCATTCTATGGATCCCAGGGTGAGTCCAAGCTCAAGCCAGAGCCAGAGAGTCAGAGAGGAAATTCACACTACTAAAAGGATTAAATTTCCTTAAAGTAATTTTTTAACCAAGCATTATTTTCTTATGATCTGTATTTTTCAGGTTTTATTAATTGTTTTATTATTACAGGAGTTTTTTTTCTAGTTTTAGCGTGGTTACTCCCTACTTCCATAGGGAGAACCCGCTAATGAGGTTGACCTCAAGACGCAATCCGGAAGTGCCGACTAGAAACTTTCTCGTTTCAGACCCCATAGATCACGAAAATATAGGTGGCTCAAATTTGTATATATATATATATATATATATATATATATATATATATATATATATATATATATGCTTGTCTGTTAACGCTCTAGCAAGCTCAGAAATGGTCTGATTTTTATGAAATTTGCTATAAAAATCTGTCGTCTAATTTGAAAGGTCAAGTTCATTAACCAGCAGAATCCTCCCACTGGAAGATAGTGTTTGGGGCAAAATTCGCACACAAAAAATCGTAACGCTTACGTTTTTGAGTTCATATGCTTGCAGGTACTTGTTTTATATGTTTCTTAACATAGGAAAACGAATGAAACCATTTTTAAGGCGATATCTGTAACCGTTTTTGAGAAAAGTGGAATAAATGTTTTTGTAAGTCTTTATTTTGTTGTGGGTACTTAGAATCGCGGGATTCAATTGAAATATTTTCTACATCTTGGAAATTCATCCCAACTAAGATGTTTAAATTTTGGTTACGTTTTGAGTTAAGTAAGTATGCCAACAAAATTATTTTATTAATAGACATGAAAAGTTTTTGGATCTTCATACATTTTTCGTAAATATCTCAATAACGGTTGGGAAATCGTGGTAAGTGGAAGGTGACCATTCGAATGCTTACTACATTCTCTACAAAAAAGGTTCTGAAGCAATATTCGATGGGGCAATGTCAATCAGAGATATAAGCGCTTAAAACTTAAAAAGTGTTTGTTTTGTTGTTTTGAAAAGGGGGTTCCCTTCATTTATCTCACTATTTAATTGGTTATTTCTTGTTTTAAATTCCATTTTTCAGTAAAATTAGTATTGTAGTAAAATAAGCTAAGAAACGGTGAAAGGTATTGGTATTAAGTTTGGAGTGGCTGTGGTAATCAAGATGGCTGTGGCTTATCATGATGACGTATGCATAGTTTGTTTTGAATTCTCCTATCTATATAACCTTCCTCATAGCCTCCAACTGAAGTTATCGTTATTTCTTATTTTATAGAAAGATTTAACCCACGGCAGAATGGAATTTTATTCGCCATGAAGCACATATTTACAGTTGATTATAACAGTAAAACGAATTTGCTAGTAAAACAAGATACTTAAAATGACGAGTTTTTGGTTGTTTAGAATAGAGCCTTCTCAGCAGGAGTCGAAGAGTAAGTACGTTTTCAGTACATAATTGTATTGACTTATAGAGATTATGAATTATCCGCTTCTGTGTAAGTTGGCTACTGTCCGTTTCCTGTTATTTGTGATGCCTAATCTATTCCATTTCTTCGAGATGTACGTAACCGCGCTAAGATGACGCAGTTCCTGCGAGTTGGACTTTTTAATTACAGTGATTATTGCCAGTATTAGTTGCACTTTTAACCCCTAAAAACATTTCTCCTACATAACCATGCAAAATTTAAATATTCAGGGGATGCAAAACATTTTTTTGATGTGTGTATATAATTAGATACTCCAATAATTTTTTTTTATAGTTTATATTTTTTAGTACGAAAAATATATATATTTTTTATGATATAGATACTAATCAATAAAGTTAGATAAATAAATAGCCTTTTTTTTTGTATTAAAATAAAGAAAAATCCATCCTGCTTTTCGATTTGGATCGAGTTGGATCTAACGCTAGCAGGGTTAATTTTTTCCAGCCGGACCCAGGTGTCCCTAAGGCAGCCATAGGGAGCCGGTAAACGAGAGAGGAGGGTCGGACTGTTGTACAAGTCCTTCGTTCCAGGGGCACGGCAGCTCTCGACTGCTAGTCAATCCTTCGTTCCAGGAGCACCGCGCGCTTTGACTTCTACAGAAGTGTCTAGCCAGGAAAGGGTTAAGAATAAACTACCTGAATATTTACTTTGTAATACACATTAAATACAGCTACAATCTAACTAGAACAAAAATTGAGTAATATTTAATTAGTTAATTAATGGCAGTATTTATTTATTAAATCCTTAAGCAAAACTCAACGTAATAAAATTTGTATAATAGTTTAAAAGTAATGCTGGAATAAAGGGGTAGTGTCTATAGCTTATAACAATGAATAAGAAAAAAATAAAGGTAGCTAATTATTTCTACAATGATATTTATGGGCCATAGGGTTGAGAATTCATATAAAAATATATATCAAACAAACATTATTTAGACAGGCAATCATTAGATTTAGTTGATAGATTCATAGTAATTTTAATAGACAGAAGAGAGTAGAAACAATACTGTCCTAAAAATCTACTCCAAAAAATTATACAGGGTGTGTTCTGAAGGTAATGCACATTTTCTGGGAAAAATAAATTTATTGATCCTATTGGTTTAAATTCTTCAAAATAGTTTCCTTGCGCATCAATACACTTGCAGAGACGATTCTGCCATGCCTGAAAGGCACCCTGGACTCCTCAATAGGCCCTGGAATACATCTCAGAAACCTTGTAACACAAGCTTGGATGTTCTCCACTGACTCACAGTGCTTTCCCATCAGCCCCCTCTTCTGTCGGGGGAAAAAAGGCCACATGGAGTAAGGGCCGTCCTGGTTTTTTAGTCTCTTGAGCAGCTTTACAAAAACCCGCTAGACGTTTTCAACGGTGTGGGCTGTTGCTGAGTGTCTAGAATGGGGCTCATAGGGGACCTTCTCCCGACCCCCCTGAAGGCCTAGTAGCACTTTCCACATTGAGATTTCAAAATGCATTCTTCCTTAAAAACATCTTAAAGTATTTGATAATTTTCGGTCGCATTATTCCCAAGCTGCAAACAAAGTTTTATACCACACTGCTATTCCAGAAAACACTTCACCACGCCATGACACAATTGAAAAAAGACACCTCCTACTACTAGGAGCTCTCAGAGCGAACTGAGTCTGAGGGCCTTTGGAAGAACAGACCCCCCAAGACATTTTTCGACCAATCTGAGCTCCCTGTGAGGATAGTCGTGTCACAATAAAATCATGCTCATTACTCTCAGAATGCACCCTGCATGACCTAGAACATTCTACAAGGCCAGAAAGGAGAGAAAGGTGGGAAAAAGTTCAAAATTTCAAGATCTTAAAGATAATGAATTAATATGGGAAAAAGGTAAAAATTAATAGCATGCTATTCTTTTCTTTTCTTTTTTTTTTTTTTTTTTTCAGGGGTCAAATAAAAACAGACAAGCATAACATAATGCTATGTACCTGCAACAAGCAATATATGAAGATCATCAAAGGATCAACAACAAACTATTCCCTATTTAAGCATCAAAATATCAGCTGATTGTTTTCTTCTAGTGGTTGATTATACCAAAATATAGTTTAATGAATCTCACAGAAGAGATGAGTCAAATTCCATAAACCTTCAAAATCACAAAATGCAATTCAGTATAAAATGAAAAGAGAAGATATTCGCTGACAAAAGGAAAAGGCATAATCAACTAAGAATATCTGAAAATAAAGTGTGCTTCAGGGTATAGCTTATGTGTATTCCCATTTTAGTCTTTTAGATTTCCAAATTGATATCAGTGCAAAACTGAAGAACAAATCTGGGCAACAGTTATTAAGATAATAATTTCAAAAGAGAACACTTTTTTTTGTTTCATATTTGGAATGAAGGGAAAAGTGCATATCATAACTCATGTATTTTTTATTTATGGTGCGCCTAAAGTTAGATCAAATGTAATCCTAGCATTTGGTTAGGCATGGAGGTCTTGAAACATATGTTGTAAGTGTTTTTTAATGCTAAATCGCAAGGGATTACACAGGCACACACACAAAAAAGAAAAAGTGGTATTTTCCAAAGACACCACACATATATTCTTACTTATTTCAAACACTGAATCCGAATCCGGAACCCATCACGTCAGGTTTAAGGGCATTTTAAATTCAAATTTCGTATGAATTCGTTAATAAAAAGACATAACTAGGGCTTCCATGGTTTGGAGGGCCACTGAATTAGAATCTGAGGTCTGTCTCACCCCATCGGTGCCATTTTAAGGACAAATATCTTCATTTTGTACAAAAAAGGCAGTCTTAAAGTTGTTAGATAAGTTTCTTTGGTATTGTGAAACTTCAAATTCCCCACAAACGTAACATAAATGGCTTGAAAATTTATTACAAACATGAGAAGTAGATTGTGTTCTTGTAATAGTATACTCTGCAAGTTTCCCAACAATGTGGAGCTGCAGTTGCTTGACAAAGATGATTGCGGGCCCGCTTGCTCACCCTGACCCACCGCTGATACTGGGCATTCAAAACCCTGCATCGAACCCTCCCTCGTATGCCGGACATGACAGCATCCTGCCTTCACCCGAGCGCTCTGCCGGCCAACAGAAAGCCGTTTTCTGCCGTCACCATGTGGAGATGCCCTAGGTTCCGGTACACTGAAAATTGAATAAATGATATGGTTCTAATCATCGCATCAAACAGATTGCTATTTTTGCATGATTCTATTTTAAGGTGATCAAGAAATATGATATCTTATACGCTGAATTTGCACCCGGAGTCCGTTTAATCCCATTTGTTTGTTATTGAAATCCCAAATGTAAGTTTAAGATCTCTTTATGTACCCTCCAGATCTCACAGTTCCATAGGTTCTTTATGTGTAGTTTGAATTTTCATTGTTTTTATTGAAGATTCATTTGCATATAAGATATCATTTTTCTTGATCACCTTGAAATAGAATCATGCAAAAATAGCAATATTTTTGATGCGATGATTAGGACCATATCATTTATTCAATTTTGGTGATGGCAGAAAACGGCTTTTTGTTGGCCGGCAGAGCCCTTGGGTGAAGGCAGGATGCTGTCATGGCCAGCACAGGAGGGAGAGCTCAATGCAGGGTTTTGGATGCCCAGTATCGTCTTTGTCAAGCGACTGCAGCTATACATTGTTGGGAAATTTGCAGAGTTAACTATTACAAGAACACAATCTACTTCTCACGATTGTAATAAATGTTCAGACCATTTATTTTACGTTTGTGGGTTGAAATTCAGTTTTTTCAAACATACAAATTTGACCTTGAAACGACCTTTAAATTTACCCAGATTTCAAAGTTAGTGACCCCCAGAAAATATTAACGTAGTATTCTAGTTCAATGAAACTGTATAATCGTATTTTTGCTATTGTATTGAAACGTACAGTGACCTTGAGGACTATATTAGAAAAAAATAAAACATATCTATATATAAAATTATCTGATATATCAGAATCTGCAGTCTAAAATTCAATTTTTGCAAAATAAACACATTTGTCCCTGAAATGGCTTTTATTTTGCACCTATTGGGTGAAACAGACCTCAGATTCAAATTCAGCAACCCTCAAAACCATGGAAGCTCAAGTTATTTCTTCTTAAAAGACTTTATACAAAATTTGAACTCCAAATGCTCATAAACCTGACATGATGGGGTGAAAGGGACTCCGGATTCGGAAATTGTTAGAACCCAGGCATCAATCATTTGTCCAAATTATCATCTGTCAGTAATATCTACCAAACAAGCAGCTAAAAGAGAGATTTATTTTGATTAGGCATAAATACATATAAAATTCAAAACCTTTTATAATTGTGGGATATTGGTTATTTTTTTACTATATAATAAATTACTGATTAATTAGATTTATTATTTTGTGCCTTTATCATCGTATTACGATATCATACTTTTAACTTTTCGCTCCTCTGAACTTCCTATATTTTTTTTTTTTTTATTTATTTAAACAATATCAGTACATAAAAACATGTTTAATTATTAGTGCACCTACAGATCACTTCACTAATATGGTAATCTATAATTCTTGATTTAAAAACTTCCTATATTTAAATGTATCTAATAAATGTATGGTGGCTATTAAAACAATGTATTTATTAATTGAGTTTAAATTATTTATGTAAGAAATTAACAATTATCATAATAGAGCAATCGAAGTTTAATGTTAATGGGTATCCCTCTTATTTAATTCAACTTAAAGCAACTTACATGAATCTTCTTTGTATGTTTCTCTTTTACACCTTACATAAAATCATTAGGACAAATATTATGAATGTTATGCTTTTATCTGTTTCTTATAATACAAAGTTGATAGGGATATTATCACTTAAAATTATTGTCAACTCTAATCACTAATTAACGATTCCACCCCTCTGAGTCCAGTCTAAGAGACGTGTCTTATACATTTAAACTATGAAGTAGAGAGAGTGACACACCCTCAGCCAACTGTCACCTGTTTTCTAGGAGCAGAGAATCATTTGGCAAAGAAATCTATGCAATTTGAAACGGCATCAATCCATATAACACAGGAATCTTAACAACCAGAAATAGATCAGACACCAACTCCTAGAAACCTGTATATATTTAGCACCTCTTCTCAACTGATTTATAGTGAGGTAATTATCTTGTTTTTTTAGTTTTCATTCGATCATCACTATGAAGATCTTTTTATAAAATGAATTTCAATATTTAAAATTTTGTTTAATTTCACTGGAGTATGAAATTTTTATTTTAGCTTTGTATGCAGATTTTTAAGCAATTTAGGATAGTGATCTATCATTTTTAAATTATACGTTTTACAGTAATATAAACAATGAGAAAGTGATTTTTTTTCTCTTTTTTTATGGGATATCAACTGCTGGGCTATCGTAAGAGTTATCACCTTCTTTTATTGTTTTGTAATTTTTTGAAAGAACTACATTTTTATGCTGAAGACTACATTTTTATGCCTTAATAGATCTATTGCTTAATAATAATTGTAATATAGAAAAATTAAATTTCTGTTATCCAGTGGTTTACCTTATTGGTCCCTATCAAGTATATATAAAGCATTGAGTTATGAATAAATACGTTAATAAGTTCATTTGAACAATATTTTCTTACTTTTAATTAAAGTGAATGCAATTAAGAATTATGCTGAGCACTTTTAGTTTTCACTTGATTAACATCACAACTCATAAATAATATTAAACGGGCCCAATGTGAAAGAATTGAAGAAAAGAAAATTAATGATGGGTGTGATTGTAAGTCTGAAAGTAACATTATGTACTTACTTTCCAACAAGAAATTTCTCTAGAGAGAAAGTAGCCCAATAAAAAAAAGAAGAGCAAACACGAGTAAGTTGTTTTAATTCATTCAAATTAAAAATCTAAATCGTCATACAAATGGTTAAACGAATAGAATAATAATGTGCATTTTATTACCATCTAGAAGTTCACGAACTTCTATATTTTTATTTTCTTCAAGAATTAAGGGTGAGATCATTTTGTGTTCTTCCTTCAATTTAAAATCAGGATCCAATTTTTCAGAAGTATAATCCAATTCATCTTTACCTGTAAAATTTAATATGAAAACCAATATTCAGAGAAATTTAAAAGAGAATAAGATATAAATTTTAATATAGCCATAAAATAGTAGAAGTGGTAATAGTAAGATATGTTTTCGAATATGACCTGTAACTAATATTTCAGGATGGCTTTTCCTGAAATTCTTGGTTCATGTGAAAATCTATTAAAATACTGTTTATTGCACACGATGGCATACACTGTTGTGACTTAACATGCATCGTGCCTACACAGGCCAAAAAAAATTTATAGCTTTTGTTTTATGCCAACCTTTTTTCATCTGAATAATCTGTTAATATTATATAACAGCATTTATACATAAATTAAATTTTTTAATGTACTTAAATTTGTTTAAAATAAAATGATAATAAGTGGTACCTCTGCCGCAAGCAAGAGACTTTTGTCGGGTGCCACTGGTGTAGAGTGGTATGATGAAGAAGAAGATGTTTTGAAACATGCTTTTATGAAACCAGATACCAAAGTGACAGATGACAAGAGCCTCTACCTGTACTTGAAAAAAAAACCCCTCCTAATCCTAAAAATACGTTCTAAATTGAAATTATCACATTTTTATTTGCTAACCTTGCAAATGATTTTTGGATTTTGTTTTTATAAATTTCAATATTAAAATCTTTAATTCTTTCTGAATACAATTTCAAACAAGCTTCTAAAACCAATTTAATTTTTGGCTCTGTAATTTGTTCTAGCAGAAGGTTTATACAATAATTTTCTTTCCCCTTTAATTGACAAAGTAACTGATAATTACGGCATCCAGTGGGAATGTTTAAAACTATTCCGGTGACACTGGTGCTAATTTGAAAATTTCGAAACTAAAAGCCCCTAAATCGGTGATTACTCAGTAAAGACTTAATAAGGACCAGCCCGGAGAGCAAAGGAACAAGGTTCTAAGTCTAGTCAGGCAAGTTCATTTTTCTGAATATTGTGTGTGTGTTTGTTTGTAACTATAAACACAAACAAAAGAGTAGTAAGTTATGAGGATGATATAAGATATATTTATATTTTATTAGGATCAATGTCCTTTTTCATAATTTTTTCTTACGATGAGTTTAGCTTGATATCAAAGTTAGGAAGAGAATTCCACTTTAGTAAATTGAAGAAAGCCTAGTTAGATTCAAAGTATTTTGTCTTTTCTGTACAAAAAGATTAAAAATAAAAATATTGATTACTTGAATTAAAAGAAGAAAAACTGTTGAGAGCTTTCAACTGAATTTCATAAGCTATAGCCTTTTCATTAGCTATATTTTCAGCTGTTCGAAGGTCTGTTAGTTGCTTTTCTAAACATTCTTCAGCAGCATGACGCAAAGCTAACATCTTCTCCAATTCTTTATTTCTATTTTCTAGTCGTTCAATGGTTTCTTTATGTTTCAACTCCAACTCCTAAAAAATAAAATGAACTAAAATTTAGGATCTAGTATAATGTGAAGAACAACTGTTATAAACATAAATTAAATTAGTATACTTATTAATTTAACGTAAATTCAATTAGTATACTTATTAATTTCTTACTGAACTGCCAAGTATATATGGAGAAATATTTGAAATATATATATATATATATATATATATATATATATATATATATATATATATATATAACTGGGAATATTGCAAGTGAAAATGAGTTTTATATAATCAAAACTGAAATATTGAATAGTAACTCTCAGAATGCCGTGCACATATACAGAGTGAACACAAGTAGATGACAATACTCAAGGAAACTACTTTTTGAAATTAGCATTAAATTGCTTTAATGCTAATACAATTTCAATGTAGACAGGTGTATTTTTCAAACTGTTTAAAAAGTTGATATCAATAAAAAAAGTCTAGTTAGCAACAAATTCTTGAGAATCACTATTCTTCCAAAAGAATTCTGCGAGCTGCCAAATCTGAAAAAACTTGTAAAATGTAATTCTCTCTTGTAATGAGAACTCTCTCAATTGCATAAAGTAATTGGAAATTTAGAAAGGAAAAACAACTAATAAACAAAATTAATATTAAGTTTATTTTTGGGATCTTAACATAATTACATGAAAATTATTCTTGAGGAAATTGACATTCAATGATTAAAGTAAGCCTTATTTTAAGTTTAAAGTTGCTACAACTGGCCTTCTAGATAGACCTAAGACACAGCAGGAAAGCGGGCTGGGTTTGGTTAGCCTTGCGGAAAAGTTGGCCATGCGCGTAAATTTTGCCCCCCATTGCTCGGCTTAGAAAGAGTTAAATAATATGAAGTAGTAAAGATATAATGTATTTCTACAAATATAATCACCTCTTCACTGGCACTTCAGAATATAATATATATTTGAGAAAAAATAAGGAGCAGAAATTGTCTACTAACAAATTTTCTGGACATTTTAATTTTTCATTTAAACGTTATTTATAACACCAACAAAAATGCAATATACTAGATAAGGAACAACTGAGAAATTGAATGAACTTAAACTTATAAAAAATTCAATTTTTCATAATTATGTTATGAAGGTAAAATATATGAAGGGATTGGATTCAACCTTTGGTTTCAAACTTCTGCATTTATAAAAAAAGGTTGGCTCATACGTACTCAGAGATAGTTTCCACTGATCATCCAAATTATAAAATGGACGTTACCTGCAGTTTTATTTCTGTGTCTTCATTTTTTATAAGTTGGACACTTAATTTATGAGCCAATTCTTGAATACTTGCATGGCTTTTACCCACTTCCTCAGTAAGACTTGAGTAAGCAGCTTCAACATTAGCAAGAGATCTGAAATAAAGTAGGGCATAAAATTTGACTTACACTATAAGTGGAACTTGATTAAAAAAATAACTATTGTATAAATTTACACAATGCAGCTAAAAAAAAAAGTTCAATACTTAATTTGTTTTTATTTTTTCGAAAAACAAGGAAAATAAGAACTTAATTAATTAGGAACTTTATCGATAAATCTATGAATTATATCTTCATCAAGAATTTGGGAGGAAGAAGTAATTTATGAGAGCTTACATGTTTTCTCTAAAAAATCAGACCCGTAAGAGGCCACGAGGGCCCAGAGGGGCAGATACTATAGAGGTATCTGATTCATGACCACAAGGAAGATAGTGTGATCAGTACTATGCTCCGGGCCGCCTGATTTTCCCCTTGGCTGCTTCGACTGCTATAGTCATTAGCACCCAAGGTACCCATTATTAAATTAATTAAAGGCTGGGTTAACCTAGGGGCGGTCAGGGAGGCCGAATTCAACCCATGAGCGAAGACACTAGAAGAAAAAATCTTTAGCGCTTGCTCGGGATTTGAACTCAGGTCCTCCAACTTATTAGTCCAGTGCTCTACCACTGAGCTAACCTCACCCCCCAAGTTTTCTCTAAAGTGTTGAAAAATCCGTCGGGGTGGATTCTGCATGTCTAAAGGATACCAGTGAGCCATTAAAAAAATTAATTTTGTGAGGCAATGTACCCTTTTAAAAACTCGTGAACACTCGGTTGTCAGCCTTTTATTATTCAAGATAAGGCTTCTTTTCAAATAGTTCATCTCTTTAAAACACAGCTGTCTTGGGATAAAATCTTTTGTGTAGTGAAACTGCAAAACAGGATACATTTTGGGTTTCCTAATCTATGCAAGTCGCAGCACAGATTTCACTCACACAAACCAGAACATTTGAAAATCTGGTGGTGCAGTGGTGAATTAGATCATGCGATATTTGAAAAAAGGGCACACACTTTTTGTTGATAACTGGTATACCAGTCCTGCTCTTTTTACAGTCGGACTATAAGGAGAGCCAATAGACAAAAGGATGTTATCTGTAGTCACCTCACTTTGAGGCACCTGGGCAGAGAAAGAAGCCCACCCAACCTTGGCGAGCCACACAGGGTAGGATAGAGCACTGCTATTTTTGTCAACTTTTAAATGGTAATAAGCTCTAATAAAAATAGGAGCAAAACAAATCTGATACTTCCCACAGATCATTCACTTTAAAATAACATTGCAAACATATTTTGGGACTTTGATGGTTTAACCCCTGTATATAAATTCGCCATCGGAAAACTTGAATTTTGAAAGTATTAAACAAAAACATTATTAATCCTTTACAGCAAATATTTTATTAGTCACTACTGATGGTGCTGCTCTATTGGAGCCTTTGATATCTTTCCATTTCTAAACTTCAACCTGTACCAAAATGTGCTTTATTTAGGAAATATATAGCTAACATAAATAGAGTGTGAAGAACTATACTCAATATTTTTCAAATAGTTTGAAAATAATTAGTAAATATTTGCTGGTTATTCGAGAATTATCAGTAATACGACCCATTAATACTCTAGCAATAATAGATAAGGAATTTCCTAAGGAAAATAAGTGTAACATTCAACAGCAAATAAATCAAGATTATTTTTAAAAGAGTTCTGAATGAATGGAGAAAATAGGTCTTCAGAAATAATAAATTGGTTTAACCTTTTTGCTTCTTGACATTTTTGAACAGCTTCTAATTTTTCATCAAGCACTTTTTTTAAAAATTCTTTTGCGGTATTTTGATACTGATTTTTTTCTTCTTGCAATTTCAACAGTTCTTCTTTTAGTTTATCCTCACCGTAATTCTAAAACAAAAATGTAAAACCAAACAAGGCTATAGAATCAAATTAAAACTTGTATTGGTATTGAAAATAAGTCTTGTTTTATTAGAGTGGTTTCTCGATGGACTATTTTCATTATGAATTGAATTGGATAAAAATAGACTTTAAGGCTTTATTTATATCAAAATTCTGATTTGGATAAATTTATAATCAAAATTTTATAAATTAAAAATAAATGAATTTCAACAATATATTGTAATTTAAAATAACCAGATAGGCAGGGATAAAATACATACAGGCAGGTATAAAATACTAAAAGACATTAGGTTCTAACATCTGCTTCAAAAATAATATCCCATTAGATTAGAGGTCATTATAAATTAAGAAAATATTAAATAGCAATGTGTATATTATAATTATTTAATACTTTTGAGTAAACTTGTAGCTGATTTTCCAGAGCTTCCACCCTAGTTAAAAGTCTATCTTCAGCAATAAGAGCCTTCCAACCTTGATCAGCAGCTTCTTTAATGCTATTTAATACTTCCTGGAGAGCAAACAACTTTGTTTCAAGCATATGTTCACGTTGTGTAGCATCCTGAAAATAAAAAGAGTTATCTAATATAATAAAGTGCAGACAAGGAAATAACCAATAATTTAGCAAAAATTAGTCCTTTATTTTATAATATTATATTTTATGAAGCCTCAAAATGTAACTAGACGTAGCTGATGTAATCCGTTAACACTAAAAAGTTCACAAAATTAAAACAGATAACACAAACCTTGAGCTACCCCACAAACTATTAGGTGGCAACCCTCACAACTCACAATAGCTTGAGAAGCAACTCCCACACCCAAAAATATGATGTATGGAATTGATTAAGAAAAGCCATATTTAAATTTAATGAAGAATTTCTTATAAAATATAAAATGAGGGGAGATTTAATATTATAGTAGATAAAATTCCACATTCAGGAGAATCAGAAGCCTGAGAAGCACGCAGGCTTTGAAGCATATTTAAATTAGAGTTGCATCTACTATTTTTTAATTTTCCTAACAACTAAACTATAGTAGCTAGGCATTATATTTTGCAACAAGATACATAAACATCAAGTATTTGGGAAGTTCAGTTTGTGGTACATGAACTATATCCATGTGGTATGGGTTAATCAAGAAAGAAAGTCTCAAGGTTCCCTGATGACAAGGATATTTTTAAAACTCTGGCTCTGAATTAATGGAGTTTACTGGAGGGTTTTGACCTTTTTTCTTCCTGAATTTGACCCCTCAAAAAAAAAAAAAATGTAAATCCAAAAATGTTGAAGAAGAAACCTCTGAAATAACTAAACAAAACTGTAAGAACACAGATGATCGGAAGTAAAGGACTTTCCTCATTATTAAATAAAGTTAATAGTAAGACTGAAAGCAAGGTAGAGGGGGTAGTAAGAACAGACATAGCCAAAAATGCTATCAAAATACATTTCATACTTTCCTCATTCTTATATGACATATCATTAAGGGAGAAACAAATGTGAGAGAGAAGCCTTCCTATTCGTTGGAGAAGCCCCCATGTGGCAGCAAGGGGACCTACTATATTCCACCTGAGAGTTAAAATAATGATTTAAATACTTTTGCATTCTATTTCTAATTTGTCAGAATAAATTCTAATTTCATTCAGTAATAGTAATACAATAATCTTTAAAATAAAGATGAACCATATTTTTATTTATTTACTATTTTTTTAACCCAATGATTGATATAGTGCCTATGCACACTGTGAGCTCAGAAAGCTAAAAATATACAATGCATATCAAATAAACGATATATAATAGTTAATAACAGGTGTTTAGTATAGAAATTTATCACGCCTACTTCCTTTAGAATACAAAATGTACTTGTAAATTATTCCTTGAGCATTTTAATTAATTTTAAAACATATTATAGCTAAAAGAACACATAAACAGATTGAGATTTAGTTACAAAAATTGATGTTTAGCCACAATATTCTCAAATGAACTTACATTCACTAAGTTTTTAAAGACCATTGATTGCAATATTAGACAGGACTTCAAATATGTTCAAACAAGTGAATGCATAAAACTCTTTAAACAATTAAACATTAAGAAGAATTCTGAATGTGGTTTACTACATGGTGATTACACAGGCACACAAAAAAAGGGGTATTTTCCAAAGACACAATACATATATTCTAATGTATTTCGAAACGCTGAATCCGAATCTGAAGCCCGTTTCACCCCATCATGCAGGATTAAGGGTATTTGAAGTTCAAATTTTGTATGAAGTCGATAAAGAAGATATAACTAGAGCTTCCATGATTTTGAGGGTCGGTGAATTCGAATCCAAGGTCTGTTTAACCACATCAGCAGAAAACTAAGGTGATTTCAAGGACAAATATGTTTATTTTGCACAAAATGAATTTTTGACTGCAGATTCTGAAAGATCGAAAAATTTTACATCCAGATATGTGTTTCATTTTTTTTTTTCCTATTATAGTCCACAAGGTCACTTTATGTTCCTATACAATATGCAAAAATATGATTAGTTATTATATATTAGTTGATTAATAAGTTCTGGGGCTCGCTAACTTTGAATCCGGGGTCAGTTTGAATGTCAAATTTAGAATGAAGTTTAAGAAGAAAAAGCTTCTAAGGATTTGGGGTCGCTGAATTAGCACCCGGAGACCATTTAATCCCATTTGTTTTGTTATTGAAATCCTAAATGTAAGTTTATGATCACTTTATGTGCCCTCCAGATCTCACAGTTCCATAGGTTCTTTATGTGTAGTTTGAATTTTCATTATTTTTATTGAAGATTCATTTTCTTATAAGATATCGTATTTCTTGATCACCTTGAAATAGAATCATGTAAAAATAGCAATCTTTTTGATGCGATGATTAGAACCATATCATTTATTCAATTTTTCGTGTACTGGAACCCAGGGCACCTTCACATGGTGACGGCAGAAAACGGCTATCTGTTGGTCGCCAGAGCCCTCGGGTGAAGGCAGGATGCTGTCATGGCCGGCACACAAGGGAGGGTTCGATGCAGGGTTTTGAATGCCCAGTATCAGCGGTGGGTCAGGGTGAGCAAGCGGGCCCGCAATCATCTTTGTCAAGCAACTGCAGCTCCACATTGTTGGGAAACTTGCAGAGTATACTATTACAAGAACACAATCTACTTCTCATGTTTGTAATAAATTTTCAAACCATTTATGTTACGTTTGTGGGGAATTTGAAGTTTCACAATACCAAAGAAACTTATCTAACAACTTGAAGAGTGCTTACGAAGAATACTTCACATTAAAGGTCAAAATATGAACTGGGTACCTTATATAATATGCAGTAATTGAATGATGTTAACACGATATAACAAAGACAAAAAACGAAATTAGTTAAAATTACGTTTTTGTAAACAAACAAATTTGACCTTCAAACTGACCCAGATTTCAAATTTAGTGAACCCCAGAAAATATTAACATAGTATTCTAGTGCAGTGAAACTGTATAATCGTATTTTTGCGTTTTAAATTGGAATGTACAGTGACCTTGAAATGACCTTAAGGACTATATTAGAAAAAAAAAAAAAACAACACAAATATGGACGTAAAATTATTTGATATATCAGAATCTGCAGTCAAAAATTCATTTTGTGCAAAATAAACATATTTGTGCTTAAAATGACCATGATTTTGCACCCTTGGGGTGAATCAGACCTCAGATTCTAATTCAGTGAGCCTCAAAACCATGGAAGCTCTGGTTATTTCTTTTTTTCAACGACTTCATACGAAATTTGAACTTCAAATGCCCTTAAACCTGACGTGATGGGTTCCGTATTCAGATTCAGCGTGTCGAAATACATAAGAATATATGTATGGTGTCTTTGGAAAATACCACTTGTGTGTGTGTGTGTGTGTGTGTGTGTGTGTGTGTGTGTGTGTGTGTGTGCGTGCCTGTGTTATTAGAGCCAACACCTAAAGGTACTATCTTAAAAAACATCATGAATTAATATTCAAAAATACTCAAGCTACTTCAAGCCACAAGAGGAAATATTTAAACTTTTCAAGTTGATAATTCTACCCAAAAAAACTTTTTGCTAAAAACATACCTGTAGATATTGGTGAAGTTCATAAAGATCTTCAACAGGTACAGAATTGGAGGAGAGAATTGATGAAGAGTGGCTGCAAAAAAGTAAAATATTGAAAAATTATTTTATGATTTATTTCCTTAAGAAATAAATGAAGGTAATATAACACATAACCCTGAATAGTGTTTACAGTTTATGATTTCTCATAGGTCATTTTCCTCAGGAATAACCTGTGAATAATTCCTTGCACTATTCTTAACTATTTCAAGTCCGAGAAGTGGTCATATGTATATTACTTCCTCTCTGGAGGGAGCTAATGGCCCAAATGTCAGTGCACTGTAAAAAAAAGTCTGAGGGGGGTTGCACCCCCCCCCCATGAAATTTGGATTTAATCGGTAAAAATGTTTCATAAAATAAATTAAATAACATCAATTAGTTCAGAAAAAACCTTTTTTTTACGTGCGTTTTAGTTGGCTAGCTATTCCAAGGTCTAGATTTTTAGTATTCCATACCCCCCAAAAGTTCCCCCCCCTCCCTGAAATTATTTTCTAAATACGCCTATGCCATAATATTGTACAATACATCAGGTATCGGAAAAGAAGAATAGCCATTAGTTGTTAGATAAACCAATATCTTGAAAAATGTTTTCAAAATAGGTAAATAGATCAATTTTACGATGTTCCCGACCTCTGCCCGCGCCTTCTCTGTTTTGTGTTTCCTTGAATAACCAGGGAGGTGGTAATTATATAAAATAGGATTTTTTCAACTTCCCCCACCAGCAACATATTGATTTGTTGGTCAGCCATCACACTGAACTTAGTAACGTATCATCAAGCGACTGGACATGCGAGTCTCCAGGCAACCAGTTACTAACCAGTAGAGTAATGTGTGGTGTCCCATTGATTTACATGGGTAGTGACTTAAAACTGATTAGTAATTCGCGTCACTAATCAGTTCCTTTTGAGTAGCTCTGTGTGTATATGGCCTAAATATAATAGTCTGTAGTAGGATTTAAACAAGCAGTTAGCATGTTTTTCAATAATTTATAGAAAGCCAACTGTGCCACTTAATTTTTTATTATAGTGTAGCTTGAATGGAAAAAAAAAAGAGAAGACCAAGTGCAAATCTAGCCGGGTGGTAGATTTATCTTCTACAGCGCCTAAATGAAAAATTCAGATATTATTAAATTTATTATTAAATTTTAACATCCATATATAATTAATTACGAATTTTAGGATGGGTTATCTATAGGTTACCACCCTTTTCCAGCCAGGATAGGGCTGATGCCTTTTCTTTTTTATATAGAGAAGCCACCAACCCTAGTGGGAATCAAACCCACGACCCTTTGGCACGGTGTGTTAAAATTCAGATACAAAACTGGTGTTAATCTGAAAAAAATGTTTGCACTTCAATGAACACATTTGTCATGAAATTTTTACTCTGTGATTATCTTAGCTGTTTTTAATTATTTAGCTACAGCTAACAGTTGATTGGATGAAAACTGAAGGCAATAGTTAGTTGCCTATCTTGATAATATATCTAACAGAAATGGTTCGTGACAAATTGTGGGACAATCCTAAGTTTAAGATTACCCACCAGATGTTAGAGGGAGAAGTGTCTAGGTGTTTGCAGTAGCCCTTTCATGGCTTTTCTAATGTTCCTGCTTACCATGGGCGTATATAGGAAATTATTTTAGAGGGGGGGGGGGGGCTGAGACCATTTCCGGCGTATGGAATACTAACTATTTAGAACTTGGAATAGTTTTAGCCAACTAAAACGCTATTACAACTAAAATAAAATATTTTTTATGAACTAAGTAATCTTATTTCATTTATTTTTAGAGGTTTTCATGACATTTTTACCGATCAAATCAAAATTTCGGGGGGAGGGGGGGGGGCCTGCAGCCCCCTCAGCCCCCCCTTATATACGCCCATGCTGCTTACGTGTTTCGTTTCTTCTTCTTTGGAATGGGTGTTTTGATTGGTATTTCTATGGATTTTGATCAGATAATCAGTAATCCTGGGGGCCAGAAGGTTACGCTGTACTCCATCTGAAATTTATTATCCCTTACCTTCAAATTTATAGTTCTCAAACCCCGGGGAAATTACCATCTTTGTTGCCCGCTTCCCCATTTCTGGGTTGTAAGGCATTGAAATTTTCCAGAGTATTAGGAGAGAAGAGAAGTTATTTATTAAGAGCTAACCACTGAGCATCAACCTCTCAAAATGACTTTATGGATCATTCAAAGAAATTCTTCTATATAAACACATTTAGATATTATTTTTGAACAGTTCAAAAAGCATCAGGAAACAGAAAAAAAAAGATTAAAAACAAAAAATCAAGGTATTTTCATCCCGTAACTTATACTATTTAGCAAATTTTCTTTTATATATATATATATATATATATATATATATATATATATATATATATATAACATATACATGTCATAATCTTATCTTTAAATTAACATATTAAGTAATCACAAAATGTTTTAATACCTAGCTTTGGCTTCTTTTCCATCAGGAAGATATAACTTGAGATTGGCAATAATGCAACCGTGGGTAACTGAAATAAATTGAAACGATTTTTTTATACCCTTATAAAAGGAAGGAATTTATAAAAAATAGAAACCATGTCTGTCCGCATAACAAGCTCACACTCATATACATAAGTGTTTGTACATAAAAAAAAAACATAATGAATACCTTTTCTTGTATTTTCAATGACATCTACTCCAAACTGAACAATGTCACCAGAACACACCTCCCGAGGAAGGCTTTCTTCGCCAGATTTACTTAATCGCTGATTATTTACAAAAGTACCATTGCTGCTCTTAGTGTCTTGAAGGTAAAACTAAACATTTTATACCATAAAAGTCCATTAAAAAGAGAAATTACAAGGTAAATGAAACATTGTAAAAATAAAAGGAATGATGAAATATCATATTTACAGGGTATATCGCAAGTAGATGAGAATACTCATGGGTGTGAAACTAGATAAAAAATGTAGTTAAATGCAGCCAACCTCATGTTCCTATCTCTTTATGTTCCATAAATGCCGTTCTAAAGGTTATTTAAAAAAAAAAAAAAAAAAAAAACTTTTTTGTAGAAAACTCTCAATTTTCTCCGCTTCTATACATTATTTTTCAATGTTACATTACTGTTTTGAAATCAGCATTAAGGCTAATTTACTATTAATTTTTGCAAGCGCCTTTTTCAAACTGCAACAACTATTCAAAAAGTTTATATTTAAAAAAGTGACAAATTTTCGAGAATGGCTAAACTTAAAAAAAAAAAAAAAAAAATCTGCAACCTGCCGAATTTCATAAAAGTTGTAAAATTTAATTACCTTTCCAATGGCATTCTCAGAACTGATATTATCTCTCAATTTCATAATGTAATTGGAAATTTAGGTTGAAAAACAACTCTAAATAAAACTAATAACATGTTTATTTTTGTGATCTTATAAGAAATAAATTAAAATTATTCCTAATAAAATTGACATTTAATGATTGCAGCAATTCTTACATTTAAGTTGAATAAAAAAAAAGAAAAAAAAAAAGGAATTACTTCGAAAATTGTTAAAGTTGCTACAACTGGCCACTTTGAGTGGGGGGATAATAATAAATCACTCAGAATACAAAAAACAATGGAATATACACAAAACGAGAAAGTTTTACAATACTAAATAGTTGTGCCCAAAATGTTATTTGTTATTTGTGAGTTTATACCAATATCATGATTCCTTAGATGTATTTGTTTTCTTTGTTGCAGCCCTTATGGTCTAATAAAGGCCTGTTGGAGCTGAAACAGCATAGCATTTAATCCTTCAAGCGCTCTCTGAGCATATATGCAGGCATGAAAAGCCGTGCCCCCACCGCTGTATAGACAAATATATGGGATAAGGGTTCTGCATCTGCCACGATTGGCTTGATTCTTGTGTTTTCATATTTCTTGTTTCCAAAAACGGTCAATGGATGAAGGAGCATACAAAAAAAAAGTCCGACTCGCAGGAACTGCATCATCTTAGCGTGGTTCCGTCCATATCCCTATTGTCATTTGAAAAGCTTAGAATAGAAACAGATAATATTTTCCTCGGCCTTTGTTCAAAGGGCTTTATGGCTTTACCTGGTCGGGTCCGCCAGACCCTAGAATCCTCTTCTACCGATACTTCCTTTCATACGTTTCAATGAATTGGAAAATATCAAAAATTTTCACATATTCCTGTGTTCTTTTACTATAGTAATAATTCTACAAATAAAATCAATTAAAAAATAAAATAAAAAAACCAACAGCATGAAGGCAATTGAAAATATTCAAAAGACGTCATCGAATCTCTTTCTCTTGGCAAGCTATATTTCTAACAATGAATTGTTTTTCTTATTTTGCCTAATCTGTTTTATTGTCAAATACATTATCCAACTATAAGCAATTAAAAAATAACAAGGAATAAAAACAGACAAAAAGGACCATTCGAATAAACAAAATCAATTACTTCAAAGTTTAAGCACTTATTTCTCCGATTGACATCACCTAATCAAAAATTGTTTCAGAATCTTTTTGTACAGAATTTATAAAGCTTTCAAATAATTTCTATCCACTTATCACGATTTCCCAACCGTGTTCGAGATATTAATGAAATTATACGAAGTTCCCAAAACTTTTCATGTCTGTTCATAAAATATTTTATTCTAACCCTTCCTTAACTCCAAACGTAACCAAAAGTTTAACATGTTAGTTTTGATGAAATTCAAACATGCAAAAAATGTTTCAACTGAATCCCATTATTTTAAGTAACCAAACCAACAACTTGATTTAACAACTTTTTTTCCGATTTTCTCTGAAACGTTTAAAGCTATCGCCTTAAAAATGGTTCCATTCGTTTTCTTAGCGTAAGAAGCCAATAAAACGAGTACTTACAAGCTTATGAACTCAAAAACGTAAGTGTTACAATTTTTTTTGCGCGAATTTCGCCCCAAACGCCATCTTCCAGTGGGCGGATTTTGCTGGTTAACGAACTTGACCTTTCAAATTGGATGACGGATTTTTGTACCAAATTTCATCAAAATCGGACCATTAGGGACGCCAGAAATCCGCAAAGAGACAAATATATATATATATATATATATATATATATAATATATATATATATATATATATATATATATATATATATATATATATATATATACAAATTCGAACCACCATTATTTTCGGTCTCTAGGGGTTCTGAAACGCGAAATTTTCTAGTCGGCACTTCCGGATTGTTTCATGAGATCAACCTTATAAGCGGGGTTCCTCCCTATGAAGGGAGGGAGGAACCGCGCTAAAAAGGTTCCTTGCGTATTCTATTCTTACTAGACTGCTATTTCATCTGCTTTGGGGTCTCACGAATTTTTCCTAACTACACTGGTAAGTGTAAGTTTACTCTCGACCGGTGTGGTTCTATTTGTGCCTGTTTATTTCGAGCTCTTATTTAGTATTTAACATGACTAGGCCATAATCTTCAAAATCACTTAAAGGCAAGAAAAATCTGTGGCAGCAAACTTTAACGCTAACATGAAGAAATAATAGCGCAAGATGTGAATTGTACGTTACGTCACACGCGCTATCAGTTATGTATGTTACAAACTTATTTTTAAGTTTTTTAGCCATTTATGTCAGAATATTTTTGAAATCATTGCAAGAACAAGCCATAACATTTTGGAACTGAAATTGTTAAGAGCATCAAACTAGGACAATTCAAGAAGGAATTCAACATTACAAGGAAAAGCCTATTCGATGAAAAAACGTAATGCTTATTATAAGAAAGATCAGTTTCCACATATAGAATTTTATTTATTATAATTCACTGTTTTGAAAAGGTTGATTTTCTTTATGCCCGGAGTTGTTTCATTCTTTCTCAATGAGCACTTTTTTGTCATCAAACCAAGCTGCTCCTTCCTCTTTTTAACCTCTTGGCATACAATGATATCTGGGTGACATCATTCGTTTCATGTGACATTGTTGACTTTTGACTCTTCGGACATGTCAAGCAGATTTTATTAGTATGTCAATGGATTAATCTCCCTCCAACTGACTTACCGATCAACAATGTTTTGTCTTGTAACTGAAATGTCTGTGTAAATCTCCTTTTACTGCTGCAATCCATTTAATTATTTTTACTTTTGCCTTAATTTGATTTTCATAAAGTTCCATGATTTGCTTTGTTAATCTTAAAGGATCCATTCTTTTCATGAAGGCACATGAACATGATTACCACAAAATTGAACATGCCACAAGTAATACACTTGACTCAAAAGAGTGAACATGACGAGAGGATTTGCTAACAAGGAAAGCCCCTGAAGAGGTACAACAAAAGCATGAAGCATGACGGGCAAAATATATGAAATAAAGTAGTTGAACAGAATGAATGGAGTACTCCTTTTTTGACCCCCTGACATAAAAGGATATACAAAATAGTGGAATATATATATATATATATATATATATATATATATATATATATATATATATATATATATAATTATTACACAAATAATTTGATGAAAAGAATTATAGTGGAGGAATCTGCTGAATCTCGTAAGTTATTAATATATAAAAATACTCTTCTAATAGTTCTATAAAAAATACATGAAAAAATCCAAAATCACTAAACTTTACCCAAGAAATAATAAAGTAATTGTAATAATTTTATTTTTAAACTCACCTTTCCATTAGTATACCAAAACACAGCATGGTTCCGTGAAAGAACCTTGCAATCAAAAATGGCATTATTTGGAGCTGCTCTTGCTCGAGCAACAGAGCGTCCAATTTTAACTGGCTGGTCTAGCAAAAGAGTTCGTTCCTAAAATAATAAAAACACTATTTGCATCAAAAGAAAAATTCTGTATTCTCTCTTTCCGTATCCCTATACCCACACACACACATATATAAATAAATAAAATACACACACACATATCTATCTATATATATATATATATATATATATATATATATATATATATATATATATATATATATAGCTTAATGTTTCTTTCAGAAATAGTATAAATTATGCATTTCATTCAGTACCGTCATTTGGGGTGAGTTCGGACAGGTAGTACGAGTTCGGACAATAGTTGCATGGCGCAGGAAATCACGTGACCTTGAGCAATTTTTTTCATTAGGGTCATAATTTGTTTGACAAATACGATCTATATCCCATTTTCCCCATACAGTAAAACCGAAATCCCAGTGAACACTTTGAAGTGAGTAACGAATATTTTAATGTGAGTTGTAATTTCCATGATTTTCAAATAGCTAGAAACAAACGTCTGTGTAAGTAATTAAACCCTAATGTTTCATATTGTATAGTAGGTTTATATGTTGTCTAATGATACATAAATAAATATATTTATTTTTTTTGTTCAAAAACTTTTTTTTCTCGTTTAAGTAAAAATCTCGCATACCGTGGGGTGAGTTCGGACATGCATCAATTATACCCGCGTCCTCTTGGGTTAAAGGAAAACAGTATTTATTCCAAAGAGGCTTTGAAAAATGTGACTGTCGATGTCAAAACCAAGAAGTAGACTCTGAGAGAGGCAGCGGATCAATTTAAGTATTTTTTTGTTCAACAAAATACATAAATCGACTTTAAATGTCAAATTTAGAGGAATGCACACCAGAAAAAAGTGGTGGCTAAACTAAATTTACTAAATAAGAAAAAAAAAATACCAAAGAGAATTTTCCTGCAGCTGAATGTAATTTTCCATTAACTCGATTAAGATACTCCCCAAATCGTTAAAACATATTTGGATAGGTCAGGAAAAAAATCGCAGGATTTTAAGACAACAGGCCCGGACTGGAATGGTTTGACGGCTTTATGTAAAGGAATCAGCCATTAATGGAACACCTTGCACAAAACATCAAAAGGTATAGAGCAGAAGTTGATAAGGGAAAAGTTAAAGAATATTTTTTTAATCTAAAAAATATTATAGAAAATATTCCTCTTGAGAATATCGTGAATTACGACCGAGCTCACTCCAACTATAGTTTAAGTTTTATGTTTAAGATTCTTACAGAAATTAAAGGCAGTCCCAACTCACCCCACATGTAGGGGTGAGTTCAGACACATTTTAGCGATAAAAAAAATTGAAAATTTTTGAGATATTCAAAAAACCAAATACACTATTCGATGGAGGAAGGTTAAGGGTTCATTCATTAATTTTTCCAGATTTTTACAAAAATTCTGTTTTTTTTGTTATTACGAGAAAACCTCGAAAATGTGTCCAAACTCACCCCAAATGACGGTAAAAAATAAAAGGAATTATTAAAGAGAATATGCATATTATAGTAAGGCACTGTCTTTTTATTGCTACGGGTACACTTGGTTCAATTATGTTGCGAAGGGATGAAATTATATCTCTTAATTATTTGAACAAATGAGATTTGAGTTTTCCTTAATTTGAAAAATCATAGACATTGATTGGGTAATAGTTTTTTGGGGGAAAAAATTATTTTAAGACTTACTTGAAATAGATGTGAGTTTGGCCTGCATGTAAGGATTGCTTTTCCAGCCATCCTGATACATCATAATCAATGTGACATCCTTCTGCTTTTCTGGTAGTATAAAGTCACATGAATATTTACACATTTGTCTGAAGAAAATATTGAACTTTAAAATATATTTAAATTATAGTGATTACTTAAATAAAAATAATGAATGAATTGAACATCCGGACAAAATTATAATCAGAAAAACAGTTCTAGGATGGAAATAGTAACCAATTTCTTTGATTTTCAACATTTTGGCTTGATTTCCTAGAGAAAGAAAGGTACTATATCACAAATCAGTTTTTACTCACTTTATATCCCTGATAAAGCCTTGAAAATTAAATCAAAAGAGATAAAATAGGTCTAACCTGCTTATTTAATAATTTATTGAAATCTTGTACATAATGGAAAATGCCCAGATAATGGAGTTAAGTGTTGAATGCCCCTAACAAACGTACACACAGAAATATTTATGTAATCACATAGTCTTGTTTCAGGAGAAACTAAACAAAATTTTAAGCAATGTTTTTTCCTACTGAGATCATCCTATCAAAAATTGAATGAGAACCCTTTTGTAGTACATTCAATAAGCTTTTGAATAGTTACCTTTCACATACCATGATTTCCAAAAAATATTCAAAATATGGTAAATCTGAAGGAGAGCGTCCTCAGCTACGATTTTCTTCAAAGTTTGCACTATAACATATTTTGATGCACTAAACACGAATCAGTTGAAAAAAAAAACCCGCTCTCAACTAGGAAAGAAGTTATTTTTTAAAAAAAGTTCACTGTTATGAAGGTTAGGGAAGAATGCCTTGGACGACTTTTGGGCATACAATTCTTTTCATTTCTGCGAGTTGGATTGACTAGGGGTTTTGATGTTTTCTTGAGCGAGCGGAGCGAGCGTAAACACATAGCACGTATGCCCAAAAGCGACAGTTTACGACCAAGTCAGCTACCACAGGTGAGTCTAAATTTCAATTACACTTCGTCATTAAGGACTATTGCGCATGCACGTGTTTACATATAAGCTGTTTACCCCGTCTTTTATAACCTCCATAACAGTGAACTTTAGTGCTTAATAACTTCTTTCCTAGTTGAGAGCGGGTTTTTATTTTCAACGTATTCGTGTTTAGTGCATCAAAATACGTTATAGTGCAAACGTTGAAGAAAATCGTAGCTGAGGACGCTCTCCTTCAGTTTTACCCAAAATATTTAAGAATATATTATTTGGTTGAAATAAATTAGGATCTATTTATAATTAATTTACTATAAAAGTTTAATCTCTTTACACCAGAGGGGCAGGTACTGTGTTAGTATATGATTTTTTATCATAAAGCATGATAGGGAGATAGCATGGTGTGTATATTACTGTTTTGACTTTATCATGGTACGAATTGAAGGCTGGATGAGCTTAAGGACTAAGGGTCTAGGATCCGATTAACACATTCGAAACAGATAGCCAATTTTGTGGCTACGGGCGGCATGCTCCATGGCCTAATAACCACTTCGAAACAAGGCCATTTATTCGCTTCCGGACTAAAAGCCACCACTGTGACAACTTTTTGTGATACCTAGCAATAGGTTATGTAAGCTCTAGTCACTTTTTTATCTACTACTGTTTTTTTTAAAATGCAGTTTGGGCCTATTGAATGGGGGTTTTCCTCTGCTACCCGGTCCCTTTACGTAGTTAGGGTCCCTCTGAAGGATCTTATTTGTGTTATATCACTTGATGAGCTCATAGAGATCATTTTCTTTAGATATTACACCAATGCTGAAATATTTGACTTGATATTATTTAAACAAAAACGCCAACACAACCGGCCGGTTGACCGGTACAAAGGCCAAAATAAGAAAATTGCCAGGAAAACGTTTTAAAAGAAATGAGAAGAGATGAGTTGAAGTGAAACAGGCTCCGCTCCATGGTACCTATGATCATGAGAGTGTCGTCTCGTAAGGGTTAACATAAAATAAAATATTTATCTTGAAGTGGAGGAGGGGGGAACTGATTTAATAGTTGTCATCAACAGTACAATGAAAGCAATTGTTTTAACATGCATTCTTTAATATTAAAAACTGTAGGCACATTTCAGTTTTTGATCAAGAGGTATGTATGGTAATTTTAAGGGTAAATATTGAACGTAGTATTCATTAGCCTAACAAATAGATATTCAGATAATGTTCAGTATCATTCACCCTATGAATATTAAAATCCTTCAAGCCTGGGCACAATTCAGGGCTTTTGAAAATAAATTTAGAATAATAATCATAGTTAATAAATGTATAAATAATCATAACTTTTTCAATATTTTAAGTAAGCTCAAACAAAACCATGGTACTTTAATAGCATATGCAGTAAATGACCAACTCTTCAATAAAAAAAATTGTATGCTTTTTTAAATCTATTCTCGGAAACTGAACATTTATAATGTCAACAAAGTGATTTTTAAGAGATCGATGCATCAACATCACAAACAGGGGAGATGCATAACAAAACATGGGGAATTTGTAAGAGAAACTATCATACTAACATTTAAACTATCACTTTTAATAATAAAATATATGCTTTGATAGAAAAATTACAGAAGGGATTCATAATTCATTCATTGCTTGCACATTTAAGATAAGGCACCAGAGAGAAAAGGTCAATTTAATTTGAGAGTAAGGCTTTACCAATTAAACCTCAGATCAGGACTGTCTATTCAATTAAAATTTGAAATCTTATTTCTAATAAATCAATTTCAGTATGACCAATAAACAAACTATCTACTAAGTTCATTAATAAGAGTCAATGTGGACATACTACTACTAACATATTCTCAAAGCAATAAATGAAAAACAAAAGAAGAGAATGTAATTAAATAATAGCCTGCAATATATTTTTATAAACAAAATAAGGTCTAGAAAAAGGGAAATGAGGCAATGGTTATTACATTAGTTAGAATTAAACTAAGCTCTCATTACAAACATGAAATTTCCATCACCTTACCAAATAATTTTATGCATGGATGAGATATGATATATTAATATTTATATATATATATATATATATATATATATATATATATATATATATATATATATATATATATATATATTAGTGGCGATGTAGAAAAAAAGGAAAATATTAGCCTCATACAGTAAAGTTCATGTATAGATATAAACACAGTACCAGACTAAAACGATAGAGTTGAATATTTGTAAAACAATGCCTGATTTGTAGAAATGAATGTTTATTAATCCACAAAGATAAACTGTAACATCAACAAAGAAAATATCTAATACATACCAAAAGAAACTAACACAAACAAATGATCAATCCTATAATACAAAATAAGAATATCATAAATATGAATAAAGACACCAAATTAAATATTAAAGATAACAAACTTGGGTGAAGCCACAGGAGAATACATGTAGAGAAAGGAAAATTGTTTATAATGCTGGTTCAAAATGGAAGTATTAAACAGTAAGAACAACCAAAATAATTTACTCACATTTAGGCATTGTAGGAATAAATCACTAACACTTAATTAGATAGCTCTTTCTACTTTTAAACAGGCACTTGGAAAGTCGTTCGAAGTCGTTACACTAATATCATGAAGTTTTTATAGACGAAACAATTGTCGAGGAATTGACCAACACAGTAAACATAGCAGGACTACAACTTAATTTTTGTTTAATGAAATGAAAATATTTGGAACTTGTTTGTTTCAATCTCGACGTAAAACAGCTGTTCCCTAACGAAAACATTTTATCTGTTTCATAGTACAACAGTAGCGCCGTCTATTTTAAAATCCTAAATAAAAATAAATAAAAAATAAAATTGCAAAAACATTCAAATCTTTCAGGACTAGGTGATAAGAATATAAGTTGTGATTTGATTGCCACTCCTTGGGACCAAAGAGCATCAGTCCATAGCACCCTTCTGTCAACTTATAGGATCACTTTCTATCTCTATAAGGACGTCATTAAACTTTTAAAATATTCAGTGAGTCAAGAAATGATTCATATACTTAAATTATTAGTCAACAAAATTTTTGTTTTTTTTTACAAAAAAAAAACTGCGCGTGATGATAACGTTTCACGTTAATTTGATGCATGTTAAACATTAGAAACTTATTAAATTTAATTAATTCAAATAAAATATTCATACACTTAAAATAGGCCTAATGGCAACTCTTAATTTGTTCCACAGGTCAATGTTTGAAATAATTACTCACAATCCTTTATTCCTTACTAAACACAGCCTTTAATTTCAACACGAGAAACAATGCAAAGTTTAGCATTCAAAGATAATTCCAACGAAACGGTTGCAAATCTAAAAACTGTGTCCGCATATCAAAGATAAAATTGTTAGACTTTTTAAGCAAGGGCTGAATTACCAATACATCTGAAGAAAGTTGGGATTGCCTCACTCGAACGTGCAATATATAATTAGAAAGTTTAAAACCCGATTTGCGTGCAATAAGAAACACACGGGCAGAAAATGTTCGCTTACAGTGCGTGAATCCCATGAAATCTTGCAGAAAGCTGGGAATACAACAAAATAAATGCTCGTGACATAGCAGAACACATCGCAGTATCTTAAGGAAAAAAGTTAACACCTTAAACCACAAGGGCGTATATACCCCCCCCCCCCCCCCAAATTTTTATTTAATCGGTAAAAATGTGTTGTGAAAACCTCAAAAATAAATTAAATAAGGTCACTTAGTTCAGAAAAAATAATTTATGTTGAGTATAATAACGTTTTAGTTGGCTAACTATTGCAAGTTCTAGATCGTTAGTATTTCATACCCCCCAAATGCTACCAGCCCCCCCCCGGAATTATTTCCTATATACAGCACTGTTAAACCATAAAGAACCGGCCACATGAAGCCGGATATAGCAGTAGCGAAGAAACAACAATATATTTTAGAATGTTTGCCCGGGAGCATGAGAAGAAAACTCTTTCATTTTGGAAAAATGTGTTATTTTTGGACGAAAGCAAGTTCAATGATTTTGGGAAGATTTGTTATGAGGCAAAAGGGCAATGCTTTCAAAGCGAGAAATCTCCAACCTGCTGGAGAAATAACCAAGAATGGACGGGTTAATGTCAGGGTTTGGGGTTGCTTGAGCCACTGGAGTAAGGAAAAATTCAGTAATTGATGATATTATGAATCCTTAGAAGTATGTTAATGTGTTGCGAGAAGTATGTTAAGGTAGGAATAAAGGGCAACTATTTGTTCCAGCAGGACAATAACCCCAATCATACGGCAAAACAAAGAAGAACAAAAGTCCGACACGCAGGAACTGCATCATCTTAGCGCGGTACCGTTCATATCCCTATTGTAATTTGAAAAACTTAGAATAGAAACAGATAATATTTTGTTCGACCTTTCTACAAAGACTATTTATGACTTTACCTGGACGGGTCCACCAGACCCAAGAATCCTCTTCTAGAGATACTTATTTCATACGTTTCAATGCATTGAAAAATATCAAAAAAATTCACATTTTTTTGTGTTCTTCTACTATAGTAATAATTCTACAAATTAAAGCAATAAAAAAAAAAATATATATACAGCATAAAGGCAGTTGAAAATATTCAAAAGACGTCATCGAATCTCTTTCTCTTGGAAAGCTTTCTAACAATAAATTTCTTTTCTTATTTTACTTATTATGTTTTTTGTCAAATACATTCTCCTACTATAACCAATTAAAAAATAATAAGAAATAAAAACAGACAAAAAGAACAGTTCGAATAAGCGAAATCAATTACTTTAAAGTTTTAAGCACTTATTTCTCCGATTGACATCGCCTAGTCAAAACTTTCTTCAGAACCTCTTAGCGCGGTTCCTCTCTCCCTCCATGGGGAGGAACCCCGCTTATAAGGTTGATCTCGTGAAACAATCTTGAAGTGACGACTAGAAAATTTCGCGTTTCAGAACCCCTAGAGACCGAAAATAACGGTGGTTCACATTTGTATATATATATATATATATATATATATATATATATATATATATATATATTTATATATATATATATATATATATATATATATATATATATATTATATATATTTGTCTGTTCGCGGTTTCCGGCCCCCCTAATGGTCCGATTTTGAGGAAATTTGGTACAAAAATCCGTCGTCCAATTTGAAAGGTCAAGTTCGTTAACCAGCAAAATCCGCCCACCGGAACATGGTTTTTGAAGCGAATCCGCCCACTGGAAGATGGCGTTTGGGGCAAAATTCGCACAAAAAAAAATAGCAACGCTTACGTTTTTGGGTTCATGTGCTTGTAAGTACTCGTTTTATCGGCTTCTTGGGCTAGTATAACGAATGGAACCATTTTTAAGGCGATAGCTTTAACCGTTTCCGAGAAAATCGGAAAAATAGTTGTTGAATCAAGTTTTTGGTTTGGTTACTTAGAATCGTGGGATTCGGTTAAAATATTTTCTGCTCGTTTAAATTCCATACATACAAAGATGTGTAAATTTTGGTTACGTTTCGAGTTAAGGAAGAATTAGAATAAAATATTTTATTAAGAGACATGAAAAGTTTTGGGAACTTCGCATATTTTCCTTAATATCTCGAAAACAGTTAACACCTTAAGCCACAAGGGCGTATATACCCCCCCCCCCAAATTTTTATTTAATCGGTAAAAATGTGTTGTGAAAACATCAAAAATAAATTAAATAAGGTCACTTAGTTCAGAAAAAATAATTTATGTTGAGTATAATAACGTTTTAGTTGGCAAACTATTGCTAGTTCTAGATCGTTAGTATTTCATACCCCCCAAATGCTACCAGCCCCCCCCCCCGGAATTATTTCCTATATACAGCACTGTTAAACCATAAAGAACCGGCCACATGAAGCCGGATATAGCAGTAGCGAAGAAACAACAATATATTTTAGAATGTTTGCCCGGGAGCATGAGAAGAAAACTCTTTCATTTTGGAAAAATTTGTTATTTTTGGACGAAAGCAAGTTCAATGATTTTGGGAAGATTTGTTATGAGGCAAAAGGGCAATGCTTTCAAAGCGAGAAATCTCCAACCTACTGGAGAAATAACCAAGAATGGACGGGTTAATGTCAGGGTTTGGGGTTGCTTGAGCCACTGGAGTAAGGAAAAATTCAGTAATTGATGATATTATGAATCCTTAGAAGTATGTTAATGTGTTGCGAGAAGTATGTTAAGGTAGGAATAAAGGGCAACTATTTGTTCCAGCAGGACAATAACCCCAATCATACGGCAAAACAAAGAAGAAAAAAAGTCCGACTCGCAGGAACTGCATCATCTTAGCGCGGTACCGTTCATATCCCTATTGTAATTTGAAAAACTTAGAATAGAAACAGATGATATTTTGTTCGACCTTTCTACAAAGATTATTTATGACTTTACCTGGACGGGTCCACCAGACCCAAGAATCCTCTTCTAGAGATACTTATTTCATACGTTTCAATGCATTGAAAAATATCAAAAAAATTCACATTTTTTTGTGTTCTTCTACTATAGTAATAATTCTACAAATTAAAGCAATAAAAAAAAAATATATATACAGCATAAAGGCAGTTGAAAATATTCAAAAGACGTCATCGAATCTCTTTCTCTTGGAAAGCTTTCTAACAATAAATTTCTTTTCTTATTTTACTTATTATGTTTTTTGTCAAATACATTCTCCTACTATAACCAATTAAAAAATAATAAGAAATAAAAACAGACAAAAAGAACAGTTCGAATAAGCGAAATCAATTACTTTAAAGTTTTAAGCACTTATTTCTCCGATTGACATCGCCTAGTCAAAACTTTCTTCAGAACCTCTTAGCGCGGTTCCTCTCTCCCTCCATGGGGAGGAACCCCGCTTATAAGGTTGATCTCGTGAAACAATCTTGAAGTGACGACTAGAAAATTTCGCGTTTCAGAACCCCTAGAGACCGAAAATAACGGTGGTTCACATTTGTATATATATATATATATATATATATTTATATATTTGTCTGTTCGCGGTTTTCCGGCCCCCCTAATGGTCCGATTTTGAGGAAATTTGGTACAAAAATCCGTCGTCCAATTTGAAAGGTCAAGTTCGTTAACCAGCAAAATCCGCCCACCGGAACATGGTTTTTGAAGCGAATCCGCCCACTGGAAGATGGCGTTTGGGGCAAAATTCGCACAAAAAAAAATAGCAACGCTTACGTTTTTGGGTTCATGTGCTTGTAAGTACTCGTTTTATCGGCTTCTTGGGCTAGTATAACGAATGGAACCATTTTTAAGGCGATAGCTTTAACCGTTTCCGAGAAAATCGGAAAAATAGTTGTTGAATCAAGTTTTTGGTTTGGTTACTTAGAATCGTGGGATTCGGTTAAAATATTTTCTGCTCGTTTAAATTCCATACATACAAAGATGTGTAAATTTTGGTTACGTTTCGAGTTAAGGAAGAATTAGAATAAAATATTTTATTAAGAGACATGAAAAGTTTTGGGAACTTCGCATATTTTCCTTAATATCTCGAAAACAGTTAACACCTTAAGCCACAAGGGCGTATATACCCCCCCCCCCCCCCAAATTTTTATTTAATCGGTAAAAATGTGTTGTGAAAACATCAAAAATAAATTAAATAAGGTCACTTAGTTCAGAAAAAATAATTTATGTTGAGTATAATAACGTTTTAGTTGGCAAACTATTGCTAGTTCTAGATCGTTAGTATTTCATACCCCCCAAATGCTACCAGCCCCCCCCCCGGAATTATTTCCTATATA
>OX328132.1:64261309-64266309 GCA_946811695.1 Gonocerus acuteangulatus | reverse complement strand
ATCACAAACATATTCGTAGAGAAATGTCTTCGTCGAGCGAAACTTGGGATGGCTGAAAGAGTAATTTCCGCTTAGAGTAGTTTCTTGCGCCTTGCCGACAATCTTGCTTTTCTTTGGAATATGTGTTTACATTAAGAATGAATAACTGTTTCTATTCTATGTATACAAAATGACACTAGGGATATGAATGGAACCGCGCTAAGATGATGCAGTTCCTGCGAGTCGCGATATATATACATATACAAATTTGAACCACCTATATTTTCGTTTTTGTGATCTATGGGGTCTGAAACGAGAAAGTTTCTAGACGGCACTTCTGGATTGCGTCGTAAGGTCAACCTCATAAGCCGGGTTCCTCCCTATGGAGGGAGGGAGGAACCGCGCGAAAACTAAGGTAAAAAACAATTAATTTTTCTATGATAGGAGCTAGGACTAAAATGAACATAACAACAATTGAGGAACAAATATTTATTTTAAACAATTTCCTTTTAGCAACATTTCTTTTAAAAATAAACATTTCTTTAAAATAAAAAAAATACTTTACAGGGATTAATTTAAAAATAAATAATTTATAAATAGATTTCACTTAATAAATTTCAATATGTAAACTTTAATCTTTGAGCATTTTTAAAATGTTGAGCACAAAATTATAAAGGGCATCTGTATTATACAATATAATTATTTCAAAATGTAAAAAAATATATATACCAACCATCAGTCTTCTATCCTTTCCATAATAATACCTCAAACAAAAGTTGTGAGAGCAATTGGCTAGTGCTGTTTACAATTATAAATAAGAACTTAAAGTCAAATAATGGTAAACTTCATAAAATATTTTAAACAAAATCTGTGAAATGAACAATTTCCATAAAGTTAATTTAGAATTGGAAAAATTAACTATTAGTTTATGAGTTCCATTTTAGATGGTATATGGCCCAATAGTTATTCTTTGGTCTAAGCATCATATAAGGAAGCTACGAATTGTTCGCCCATTATATTAAAACAAATTTTCACCCAATTTAGAGTAAAAAAGGATATCAATGAGGACTACTAAGACATATAATGATAATTCACAGCTTTCAAAATTCAGGGGAAGGTTTGTTTTAGCATTGGCCCTTGAAAGAAAGTAGCTCAAATTTTGAAAATATGTTCTGTTTGAATTTTTATATACCGCTTGGCAACCTTCTGCTACAACTCTAGAGTGAAAGTTAAGAAATCGAGAAAAATGTCAAGGCTTTCATTTGTCCTCCCTTTACTGTTAATGGAAAAGTATTTCAAAGTGCATTCTAAAAACAGCTATTGTAGAGAAGGAGTAGGGGGGGATATTTTTCAAAGAAATTGGGACTAAATTATATATAAACTACTTTCAAAACTTTCTTTATTCTAAGAATGCCTCCATTTGAAATTAATAAGGCTTTTTGGCGCTAATGACCTAGATGTAGATGCGCCGTAAAAAAAAAAAATAAAAAAAAAATAAGGCTTTTTGCCAGAAATAGGACTTTTTCAATAAAATGATTGATATTTCAATAAATGAAATAATTCCTTTTAGTCATTCATAGCTTATTAATTGGGTGAAACACGCTAGACAAAAACAGATAATCTCTCCGTTCATTTTATTTGATTAAGCTGAGTGTATTCACACATTTATTATATGGTTGTGTGATGGGCATGGGCGTATATAGAAAATAATTTCGGAGGGGGCTGGAAAAATATCGAGGGGGGCTGAGACCATTTCCGGTTGAATACTAAAAATTTAGATCTTGGAAGGGTTTTAGCCAACTTAAACGCTATTACACCCAAAATAGAATATGTTTTATGAACAAAATGATCTTATTTAATTTATTTTTAAGGGTTTTATGAAATTTTTACCGATCAAATCAAAATTGCGGGGGGGGGGGGGGCAGCAGCCCCCCCCTTATATACGCCCATGATGATGGGTCGAAAACGATCCTAGAAGGAACATGGACTCTATTATCTGTTTCTTCCATTTTTCTTGTCTCAAGTGAATTTTTTTCTAACACTTTATGAAATAAACAAGAAATAAAGTTAAAGAGTAAGACAGAACTGTGCATGTGTACATAACACAATGAATGTGTACACACCAATGAAGAAAAGATAGATACTGCACATTTAACTAGAAGCACATTTGAATACGAGTAGCTAATGATATATTATAAGGCATAAACCAGCCGAAACTGGGTTTGAGAATTTACTACAAACCAGGAATTGATAGTTGTGTGGCTAATGGATAGATGAAAGAAGACAAACATAAAAGAGAAAGTCGGAGGAGAGATGGTAATTATAGAACAAAGGAGGATAGATAAATAAAAAATAATAGATAAACCTAAAATTAATTAAACTTAAGATGGGGAGGGCGTTGACCCCTAGGGAGTTTTATGAGTAAGTCATGCAATGTACAGGGAAACCAACACAGGTTCGGTGGATAAATTCTCATATAAAAGAAACAGATCACAGAGGCCATTATCCTTAACGGACCTTATTTCTGCTTGAGTGTCTGAGAATTTATAAGCACTTCTTTGCAACCCTGTTACAGATACTTTCATTAGTTAGGATCAAACTTTATATGTAAAGTCGGACGGATGGTCTAACTAGCGCTCTGTTGAAATGAAACCTTGTTTTCAGGAAAGACTTCTCGTTTATTTCAGCAGTTCCTGAACAAAAGCAAAGGCCCTAAGCTACAATTCTTGTTTTAATGTCAGGAGTGACTGAGCTATATGCTGAAAAGTTCCTTCCCTAGTAATTAAAATCTTTGGGTCATTCCATGTCAAATCAACACACTTTTTGGCCTCACCCTTTCCGATTTTAATGAAAATTGGTACACCCAAAGTAGGTGCTGGGACAAAACAAAAAATCCCAAATTTCAAATTTTTATCTAAAACGGTTATCAAAATACGGCCACGTAAAGTTTTCAAAAAACGTCAAAATCTCGCTTTTTCAAAATATGTAAATAGACATAACTCCTCTCCTGTTTACGTTACAAACATGGAGAAGGTGTCATTGTTTAGCTCTTTATATGCCCTTTCAAACGACATGCAACACATGATAGGTTATGGGAACATAATTTTTTTCAAAATCAAAAATAAAATTTTGAATCTAAATATTTTAAAAAACACATCTTCAAAAATTTTGAAAAAATTATATATAAAAATTATATAGAAATTATGATTTGTTTCTTACCTTATATTTTATATAAACACATAGTTAATTGCTCTCACCTATCACATTGTCACGGTTGGTACCTTCTTAAACCAATAATACAATATTATACTTTCTCTATACATACAATAAAATAGGAACAAAACATATGGTAACTTTATGGTAACTCCACACCTAGATGCACTCATGAATGTGATGAGTAAGAAGTGAAAAAGTGGGTATACAATAAAACTGGAAAACTGCTAGAAGAAGGTATGGGAGATTAAAGATATTTTCCCATTGGTAATATTAGGCTACAACAATTGGAATTCCATTTTGGGATATTTGTTGCTCCAGGACCACATTATCTGCTTCTTCAAGACTGATTGAGAGTTCTGGAAATATGGACTAAAAGGATCTAGACTATTCATGTCAAAAAGTAGATTCAGGGCCTTCTGAATTGCAATGATAGCATGATAATGACATTAGGAGATTTTTAGGAGCACTACTATGAAACACACTCAGGGAATTATTTTTGAAACGTTAAAAACAAAGAAAGAAAGAAAAAAAATAAAAAAAAAATAAATAAAAATAAAAAAAGGAGAGGAAGAAAATAAGAATGACCAAGGGAAGGAATAGGGCAATCACAGGAGATTATATGGTTTGTATTCTGTAGGCCACATTCAGATTTAAAATATGATATGCAAGGCAAGGGAAAGGGGATAAGCAATGTTATTCTGGTACTACAATGTTTTTGGAGGGATTAGTTATGGTGCCTGGCCCTCTTAATTTGCTCCTCTGTGATTCTGTGCTGAATAAGAGAGTGTGCTATGAAGATGGCCGGTGGGCTTCCGGAGATGGTTGCAAGTCTGTTCCTAGTCCCAGGCACAAATACTCCTTTCTTGGAAATTTGCACTATGGCACCACTTGCTTCTTGAACACCAGCCAGAGATCGTCCACCTTCTCCAAGCACAGCACCTACAAGTCGCTCTGGAATTTCCACTTCAACCTGCCAAAATTACCTAGTGTAAATTTTCTCAATATTCAATGATATAATTACATATATATATATATATACACACATACATACATAGGTAAGACATTTTGTGAATCATTGTTCATAATTTTTCATGTCCTAAAATACTTATCTATGCCTATTATAAATATACATATGTCTCAACACAATTTTAAATTAAAATAAAATTATTATTTTAATTTAAAATTTTTTTGAATGATATTTATAATAGGCATAAATAAGTATGTTAGGTCATGAAAAGTTATGAACAATGGTTCACAAAATGTCTTACATTCTTATCAATGTGGGGGATAGTAAAGAAAATGGTGGAAAGGCTGTGCTTATGGACTGGATTTAAACCAGTACAAGAAATGTAAAGTTTTAATGATGAAATTAATGTAGAATTGGGATAAATTAATAATAATTTATACAATACTAATTTTAAGGTTAAATGTTAGGACGTGAGAAATATGCCAGGGTGACAAGGCTACAGTGTGTAATAAAGAGGGACCTTGTTTTAAGATAAAATAAGTTTTTAAAATATAATATATATATATATATATAATATATATATATATATATATATATATAAATATTGAGATAGGGTGGTTATATTAATATAAATGATGGAATAAGAGTGTTTAATGTGAAGTTAACACTTACTTTATTTTTCTTCTAGTGATTTGAAAATGACCAAAAGGCCAAAACGTTATGTGTAAGGAGATGAAATAAAAAAATAAAATAAAAATGAAATATTTATGGTTTGAGGTGATGATCAGAACAAAGTAATTTTAATTAAGCTTGACCTCAGAATTTTCTTCAGAAGAAA
>OX328132.1:64179530-64261109 GCA_946811695.1 Gonocerus acuteangulatus | reverse complement strand
ACTTTAATTTTCGAAGTTCAGGAAACAAATTAGTAACGTTCATCCTTGGCATTCGTATTTATATTGATAAAGAATCAAACAATTTCATGCAAGATTGCAAACACACACACCACAAGTCGTATTTCGTCCCTTTGCACGTCTGAACAAGCGCTACGGACGGCGGCAGCGGCGGTGCATTGGTAGTGTTTAATGTGGAAGATGCAAGTTATTACAAATAACAGTCGCTGAGCTTCTTAAAATATTATCTGCCTAAATTGATAGGTGAAGTCCACAAGTCGTATTTCGTCCCTTTGCACGTCTGAACAAGCGGATAGGTGACGTCAAGCCAACATCTTCACTGTCGAAAGCAGATAAATTTTCGTGGAAGCCCGCTTACGAATTGTGAACACCGATTTTTTTTCACGCAAACGTTGACCCGCGTTGAGTCTCCCTTGGAACCTTGGGGACCCTGGGAACTAAGGGTCCAGGGGGAAACATTTTCTAAACAAACAAAAACAAAAGAGATTATAATTTTGTTACAAATCAACGGATTTAAACCAATTTTTGTGGGTTACAGCAAATGGAGGGCTTTCTGCTGATGCGTTTTGTATCGATTTCAATCACAGAGTAATAAATTAGAAGATTCAGTTTTAAAGATTTTGTTGAGCTGAGAACAATGGGATTTTTAGATTTTAAATAGATCAGTAAATTGATAAGTCACTCGATGTTCTCCGTCCGATGTGTGGCTAGAAGAAAGAAATTAGAAATGGATCCTGTTCACAACTTAGAGAGTTTTAAGAGACATATTGCCCAATAAGTTCCTTTAGAAGTTTCTTCAAGAAACTATTGGTCAGAATCTAAACCTGATAAATACATATTACTCCTTTTTTATTTTCTTTTTTATTTTTACAGCTCTTTAACAAATTTTATACGTCTTAGTTTTGATGAATGTGAACCATATTAAAAAACTGTTGTAACTACAATTTTTGTGAAGAAAACGTTTGGGTTTTCAAAATTTGCAAACAAACAGTAAAATGCAGCATCTGGACTGTGATTAATTTCGCATTAGTGAGCCTATGAAAGGAAATACATTAATGTTATGAATTATTTCGGATAAATTTCTCAGTAAGTTAAATTTTTACATTTGCTTTAACAGTAAAACTAGTTTACGGATAGAACTATCTCACAAAAATGTTAGTGCGTTTCCTACCTCTAGATTAAACTGTTTTCTTAATTAAAAAGTTACTTCAAAAATATCGTCGGGGTCTCCTGTGGTCTAGTGGCTAGCGCGATAGATTCATAAGCGGGAGATGGTGGGTTCGATCCCCACCGGCGCCAATGGCCAAGAATTATGTCGATGCGCCGTAAAAAAAAAAAAAAAAAAAAAAAAAAATATATCGTCGTAAGCGGCTTTTCATTCAGAGGCTTCCTGGTTCACATTAACGCATTTCGTCCCATCTTTCTTGGAGAAGTCCGCTTAGGGGTCAAGCCGACAACGAAAAATAAAAAGTCCGACTCGCAGGAACTGCGCCATCTCAGCGCGGTTCCCGAGTGCCATTAGTAAAGAAATAATAAATAATTTCATTAAAATCTGCCCATTTTCTAGCCAGCTAGAGAGGGAACAGAAATACTAAACGAGATGAAGATAATTAGCCATTGAGGTGACGCGAAGTGAAAGGATGGTTGGACTCGGCTCGGGGAAAACAAAACTCAGATATTCAAACTAAACTCTATATTATACGTTTAGGCTGCACTGTGGAAGAGCAGGTAAAGAAGGGCGGGCATGTCATGAATCAGACATCATCGGCCTTTCCAGCAAATGGAAATCTGCTATATTAGCGCGGTTCCTCCCTCCCTTCATAGGGAGGGAGGAACACCGCTTATAAGGTTGATCTCATGAAACAATCCGGAAGTGCCGACTAGAAAATTTCGCGTTTCACAATCCCTAGAGACCGAAAATAACGGTGGTTAAAATTTGTGTGTGTATATATATATATATATATATATATATATATAAATATATATATATATAAAGTCCGACTCGCAGGAACTGCATCATGATAGCGCGGTTCCGTTCATAACCCTAGTGTCATTTGAAAAGCTTAGAAAAGAAATAAAATTTATATATATCTCGTGAAAATTATCGAAATCCTTTTGAACATCTCGAATAAAAGTAATATTAAGGCGTCTGGGACACCGACAGTAGCTAACTAAGTAGCTCTATAAATCAATACAAAATATGCCTAATAAAGCCTTTTCTAGTGGAAGGACAGAAGGATCAAGAAGACGTACTCAAGATTGGGAAGAATACCATGCCTAATATAGCCTATATAGAATAATATGCAGAATAAAGCCTATCTAGTAGATACAGAAGGACAAATAACAAGTCTTGACGAATAACAAGTCAATATATAGAATAATAAACCTAATTAAGTCTATGGAGTAGATACAAATAGACCAAAAACAAGTCTTGTGAAAGCTTGTTTCTTTTTTCTACTTAAATACTTTTTATCAATATTTAGTATATAACCTGTGTTGAAAACTATTGATTGCTAATTGATGAATCGGGTTACAACTAAGTAGTCTTTATGAATATTATATATAACCTATATAACCTATAGGTTATAACCTATACAATATAGGTTATATTATATATAACCTATATTGTATATAACCTATGTTTGGAAGTGTGTTATTTCAGAATCTAGTATAGTTTAAGAAATGTTGGTGAATGAAATCATTAAATTGCTCTTTGTACCCTGCCTATGCTTTGTATTTGTTTCGGCAGATACCTGGGGTATATTTACAACTCTTGAGGATTAACTCCTAGCAGGTAAATATCCTGGGGACCTTGTGTTTCTACGGGTACTGAACCGACTCTCTATTCGCTCATAGTATCTAACCGTTGTGAAGTTTTTTTTTTTGGATTTAGGACTTAATATACATATGTAGACTAAATCATAGCAAGAAGTCTACCTCCGTCGTCGGTTGTTAACTATGTAGACTCACCAATGTTACCCAATCTTAGATACATCGTAATTAAAATCCACAGCAAAAAGACGACATTTCATCAGAATCCCCTGCTTAATAAAACATATATAGAATAATATGCCAAATAAAGGCTATCTAGTGGATAAAAATAGAGGAAAAACACCGTTCGTGGTGGTAGAAAATCTTACAAGGCATTTCGCGCAGAAATCTCCGAAATATTGTTACTAATTTTACGTATCCTGTTTTATAGCCAAATAGATTTATATTCTATAATCAATAAGAAAAAACTACTAGCAATAAAAAACTATGGGTAACAGATGAAAATAGGGAATACCAAGAACAATTCTAAAGAACGAAATCAACACCAGTACTGTTCTAGATATTCATACGGCATCTTCGAATTCTAACAAACAAAATATTGCTTCTAATTATACGTATCCTGTTTACTGACAAATACATTTGACTGCTCTAAGCAAGTACAAAAATAACGAGCAGTGAAAAAAAAAACTGCGGGAAACACACAAATAGATCCGTCTAAATAAACGAAACTAACTAACTAAGTTTTAAGCACTTATTTCTCCTAATGCGACGACCCCATCAAACATTTCTTCAAAACATTTTTTGTAGAGAATTTAGTAAGCTTTCGAACTGTTACATTTCACTTGCCACGATTTCCTAACCATTTTTGAGATATTAAGGAAAATATAAGAAGGGGGCCTAATAGATATTCATACGGCATATTGTTTCTAATTATACGTATCCTGTTTTATTGGCAAATACATTTGACTACTATAAGCAATTGCAAACACAAGGGAATATGCGAAAGAACTTGGAGTAGGAGCCTCGACAGTTTCAAGACATTTGAAGGAAATCGGCAAATCCAAAACTGACATTTCATACACAGCCTGATATATTTCTAACAAAAAATTGTTTTTCTTATTTTAATTAATCAGTTTTATTGTCAAATACATTATCCAACTTTAAGCAATTAAAAAATAACAAGGAATAAAAACAGACAAAAGGAACCGTTCGAATAAACGCAATCAATTACTTCAAAATTTAAGAACTTATTTCTCCGATTGACATTGCTTATTCAAAACTTTCTTCAGAACCTTTTTTTGTAGACCATTTAGTAAGCTTTCGAATGGTAACCTTTCGCTTCACAAGATTTTCAACCGTTTTCGAGATATTAATGAAAATATACGAAGTTGCCAAAACTTTTCATTATTTCTAGCAACAGAAAATTGGTCTCATTTTACCTTTCCTGTTTTACACACAAATACATTTTCCTTACAAATACAACATAAGAAATTACAACAATACAATACAATATAAAGGGACCTGGGCCCTTCGCCCTTGTTCACTGCGACCCTATTGGATCTATTGTGATTTGCGTCCCTGTCTTACTCCCTTTCCAACTTGCAGCTCCTCACATATAGCTTGAGCTCCTTGGGAGTAGCCTCGGCTATGTCCTTGGGCGTAGCAATTGCCTTCCCTATATGCACTAGCCTGTTGTAGGCCAACGCCTCACATTCGCAGAGGACGTGCTGTGAGGTTTCCTCTTCTTCGAGGCACCAGCGACATGTAGGGTCCTCTATTAGTCCCATCGTGCTCAGGTGTTTTCTTAGCGGACCATGTCCAGAGAGAAGTCCGACTATCCTTCTTAGTTCTATTCTTGTTAGTTGAAGGAAATACCCTGCCCTATCTTTCGAGATCCGGACAAGTAGCTTTGCCTGCCTCATACCTGGCTTAGCCTACCAATTCTTTTGAATTTCTTCTTGTTCCCAGGCATTTACTACCTTTTTGACAAAGCTTTTTGAAACACCGAAGAACGGCTCAGGACCATGAAGTATCTCCTCCGATCCCTTCCTTGCCAGCTCATCGGCCTTCTCATTGCCCTCAATGCCCTCATGTCCCGGCACCCACACAAGCGTAACCCTGTTACGCCTGCCCAGATCACTTAGGGCACTGTGGCAATCAAGCACTAATTTCGAGGAGACACTATGCGATGCAAGTGCCTTCAGTGCAGCTTGACTGTCACTATTAATTCGTATTCTTTGCCCTTTAACACCTTTTTTAAGATTTTCCCGGGCTGCAATCTCAATCGCATGAACTTCCGATTGGAAGACAATAGCAAAGGATCCAAGGGCTATGGCTATTTCTGTTCTGGGACCATATACCCCTGCACCAGCCCTCTCATCCTTAAGGGAGCCATCCGTGTACCACATCAATGAGTCTCTTTGGAGACTTTCCTGTCCTTCCTCCCAGCTCTGTCGACTGGGTATGACAACACTGAACTGCTTGTCGAAGACAAGTGTCCGTGTCGTCTCATCCGACCGGGTGAGGCATAAATCGCTCTCTTTTAGTCTTTGCAAAATCCTGAGATGTCCCCTAGTCTCATCCTTGCTCACTTTGAGGGACTGAATTCTCAGTGCACCAATCAGGGCCTCTCGCTTGATGCGGATAGCTAGCGGTGTTAATCCTATGATTGCTTCCATCGCTGCAGTAGGGCACGTCCTGATTGCCCCTGTGATTCCCAGGCATGCTAGCCTTTGGACTCTTTCTAGCCTGCTGGCTGCGGTCTTCTCTTCAGTTTTTGTCCACCAGACTAGTGCTGCGTATGTTACCATAGGCCTTACTACAGCAGTGTATAGCCAGAGGAACATCCTCGGACTCATACACCAGGTCTTTCCACAGAGCCTGTTACAGGCCCATAAAGAGACCTTTGCCTTCTCAATCTGTTTATTGAGGTGCAAATTCCAAGTGAGCCTTCTATCCAGTGTTATTCCCAGATATTTGATCTCATTTGTGACCAGTACAGGAGACCCCTCCACCAGGATAGGTTCCATATTCAGGTTCCTTTTCCTAGAGAAAGGGACTACCTTGGTCTTTTCAGGATTAACAGTTAACCCAAGATTACGGCACCATCTCATAATCATTCCTAGTGCCAGCTGCATACGTTCCTTTAGGACATGCGGAAATCTCCCTCTTACTAAAACCACTATATCATCCGCATATCCTATTACCTCGTATCCAGCTTCGGAGAGAGTTCTAAGGAGGGAGTCCACCACCATTGTCCACAGCAGGGGTGATAAAACACCTCCCTGGGGGCAGCCTCTAGTTGCCCTTATTCTTGTGGTGACCCACCCCTTCCTTGCTCTGATTCGCCGGCTTCCCAGCATAGCCCTGACCCATCTTCTGAGGATGAGCTCAGCACCAAACTCCTTGGTAGCCTCCTCTATGGCTGCATATGAGGTATTGTCAAAAGCACCCTCTATATCCAGGAATGCACATAACGCAATCTCCTTGTTCTGAAGTGAGTCCTCTATTTTTCCCACTAGATAATGCAGGGCAGTTTCTGTTGATTTGCCCTTTTGATACGCAAACTGCTGGGCATGCAGAGGATGCCTTCCTAAGAGGTCCTCTCTGATGTGCATGTCCACTACCTTCTCCATCGTTTTCAGCACGTTGGAAGAGAGACTTATAGGTCTATAGGATTTAGGTAAGTCCAGGGGCCTTGTTGGTCCCTTTGGTATAAAGATCACATCCGTGTCCCTCCAGAGACAGGGGATGTATCCATGTGCATAGCTTGCCTGAAACATGGCTGCTAGAATGCCTGCAAGCTTTCCTTTCCCATGGATTAGCTGAGCAGGGATAATACCATCTCCTCCAGGAGCCTTGTACGGCTTGAAGGTTCCTATTGCCCACTTTACCTTTTCAATTGTAAAGATTTTCTTGGCTGCTTGAAGCATCCATTTGTTTGCATTTTCATGCCCCCGAGGCTCATCAATCTCCTCTGTTTCGTCTGAGCAGTCTGGAAAGTGGGTCACTAGTAGCTCCCTAACTGTTTCTTCCAGGTTGCTCGTAATCGTCCCATCGGGTCTCTTTAGCAGTCCCATTTCATTTGTGTGCCTTTTGGCAAGCACTTTCTGTAGCCTAGCAGCTTCTGGTAGGCTACTAACAAAGAAATTACAAAAATAAAAAGCAATAAAAAACTAAGGGAAAGAGACAACAATTACAAAAAGAACGACAAAAACCCGTTCATATGAACTAAACAGACGTATTTGAAGTTTTAAGCACTTATTTCTTCGATTGACATCACCTAATCCAAAATTGTTTCAGAATCTTTTTTGTAGAGAATTGAGAAAGCTTTCAAATAGTTTCTATACTCTTATCAAAATTTCCCAACCGTGTTCGAGATATTAATGAAAGTATACGAAGTTCCCAAAACGTTTCATGTCTGTTCATAAAATATTTTATTCTAACCCTTCCTTAACTCCAAACGTAACCAAAAGTTTAAAATCTTAGAGCATTGTCGGAAAAAATAGCTAATATTTTAAAGAAAACCGGTTTGCGAGTGGCTTTCAAGAGCAATGAAAACCTAAAAAATTACATTGCTAGTGTAAAGGACTTAAGAGAACTAGACTTAAGAGACCGCTCAGGGGTTTATAAAATATGCTGTGGAGTGTGTGGCGCATCTTATGTGGGAAGGACTTCTCGGAAGCTAAGGGTACGGTTCAAAGAGCATTTACGAAAAGGGGAGTCCGTTTTCTATGAACACCTTATAAAGGAGAACCACCTTAAAGCCCCTCATACGATGACCCTATTAGCTAGAGAACACGACTACAAAAAAGTAAAAATACTAGAAAACATTTTTATAAAATTGGAAACCAGTAAGAAGGATAATTTTTGTCAGGTGAACTGTTTTGTCAGGTGAACCTCTCCCGTCGTTTATGACTAGTCCCACCCTCACCAGTCATAGCCCGAACACAGCCCTGGTAACAACTATCACTGCACGGAGGTAGATATAAGTTCACTTTTGTAGTTATACATATATTATATAGTTATACATATATTGTTAGCAAAAATATTATGTTCCTTTTATGTATATGGATGTGTGTATATGTGAGCATGTGTGTGTCTGTGTATGTGTGTAGTCGTATGTATATAAATGTATATGTATCCATGTGTGGTTGTGTATGTATGTACGTATGAGTGTATGTATATATATATATATATATATATATATATATATATATATGTGTGTGTGTGTGTGTGTGTGTGTGTGTATGTATGTGGATATATATGGTATTATAGCTATAGTAATAATAGAAAATAAAGTTATATTATTTTAAACTTCATTTAGACACCTTAGTTTATGAATTTGTAATTATTTACTAAAAAACTGTAATCTATAACATCATGTTCCAATTTATACTATCACCATTTGCTTTATAAATTCTAACTATTAATTAGACTAATTACTCTCCAACAACAGTCAAACAATATTAATTGTTATTAAGGAGTCAAACAATATTAATGAATGTTTTTAATTGTTGTTAGCACCTGATGATGGCACATTTGTGTTGAAAGGACTAGTGCAAAATAAAGAGAAAATTTGTGGGAAGACTGAATTTTGATTCACCCTCTGGAATTAAGCAACCCCACTACCGGAAAACATCAATAAATATATATATATATATATATATAAATATATATATATATATATATATATATATATATATATAAATATATACATATATATATATATATATATATATATATACAAATTTTAACCACTATCATTTTCGGTCTCTATTTTCTAGTCGGCACTTCCGGATTGCGTCATGAGATCAACCTTATAAGCGGGGTTCCTCCCTATGGGGGAGGGAGGAACCGCGCTTAAAGGTTCTGAAGAAAGTTTTAATTAGGCGATGTCAATCGGAGAAATAAGTGCTTAAAACTTTAAAGTAATTGATTTCGTTTATTAGAACGGTTCTTTTTGTCTGTTTAATTCCTTGTTATTTTTTCAATTGCTTATAGTTGGATAATGTATTTGACAACAAAACTGGTTAAGTAAAATAACAAAAACAATTTATTGTTAGAAATATAGAGTTCCAAGATTCCAAGACCTTGTAACTAGCGGGACCGTTTTCTAGTGTTAGCCGACACTTCCAGGTAAGATCGTAAATCAAGACCTTTCAAGACTGGTGGAACCAAAATAATAATTGCTTCTATTTTAATCTTTCCAAATTAGACTAGGGATAAGAACGGAACCGCGCTAATATGATGCAGTTCCTGCGAGACGGACTTTTTTTTACTCCTGGGGTAATCTGCTATCCAAGAGCTTATCGCTATAGATGTGAAACCCTTAAAATAAAATGAATCAATAATCTGCTATCCTTTTCTTTAAAAAATGTTATAATAGAGTTCTCTGTAAAAGGTTTAATGAGTTCTATTTAATACATATTTTCCAATTTCTATTAATAATTTTAACTACTGGACTTTTCATACAAAAATTCATTTAATTACTCAAAAATATATTTCAATATGAACCACCTCTACTTTCGTTATCTACGAGTTCTAAAACGTGAAATAATTTAGTCGGCACTTTCGGATTACGTCATTTGGTCACCGTCAGAATAAGGTTTCCTATCTAGTAAGAGAAGGAGGAAACGAGTTAAAAAAAAAAAAAATCCATTATAATGGTGTCTCTAACGTTCTTGAAAATTTTTATTTTGCTAGGAATTCATGTAAGGGTGCCCTTATTTTTTTAACCCATCTATTTCTAACAACAGTAAATTGATTCTCATGTTACTTATCCTGTTTTACAGACAAAGACACTTTCATAATTGAAGCAATTACAAAAATAAAAACTAAGGGAAATAGACAACAATTAAAAAGTGATTTAAACTACGACAAAAACTCGTTCATAAGAACAAAACAAACGTGTTTGAAGTTTTAAGCACTTATTTCTCCGATTGACATCGCCTAATCAAAAATGTCTCTAGAACCTTTTTTGTAGGGAATTTGGTAAGCTTTCGAATGGTTTCTATCTACAATACTACGATTTCACAACTGTTTTCGAGATATGAAGGAAAATATGCGAAGTTGCCAAAACTTTTCATGTCTAAAAATAAAATATTTTATTCTAAACCTTCCTTAACTCCAAACGTAGCCAACATTTAAACATCTTTCTATGTACGAATTTCAAACATGCAGAAAATATTTTAACCGAATCCCATGATTCTAAGTAACCAAACCAAAAACTTGATTTAACAACTATTTTTCCGATTTTCTTGGAAACGGTTAAATCTATCGGCTTAAACATGGTTCCATTCGTTTTACTAGCCCAAGAAGCCTATAAAACGAGTACTTACAAGCATATGATGTAAGCATAAATATTTGTTTCGCCCGAATTTCGCTCCAAAAACCATGTTCCGGTGAACGGATTCTGCTGGTTAACGAACTTGACCTTTCAAATTAGACGAAAGATTTTTGTACCAAATTTCATCAAAATCGGACCATTATTCGCTGAGCTATGCCGCGAACAGACAAATATATATATATATATATATATATATATATATATATATATATATATATATATATATATATATATATAATAATAATATTAATTTGAACATCATTTTCAGTCTCTAGGGGTTCTGGAACGCAAAATTTTCTAGTCGGCACTTCCGGATTGCGTCATGAGGTCAACCTTATAAGCGGGGTTCCTCCCTATGGAGGGAGGGAGGAACCGCGCTAAAAAGTTCTCTCGGCTTGGTTTTGAGGTCCACGAAGAGACTAAATTCAATATCCTGTCATTATTGTAATAAATAGTCATCGAATCTCCTCCTGGGCTGGATGATCTCCATCCAGTAAAATATACTGTAGCACAGGAGCCAAGGAAAGGAGATTCCAAATTGGATAGGGATCTGAAATCCCCAGGCGTACTGTGTACATTGTACACCCATGAGGGTATTGTTAAGAGTTGACGGAAGGGGTCTTGCATTATTTTCGGCAGGAGGAGGACTCCTCTCTTCCGAGTATACCCTCAAGCATTCTAGGATACATTTTGTTTTATTAGTAGCATTGTTATTATATATTTATTTTGTTTTAATTTATTTATGTATATATTTTTTCGCTATTTACATTTATTTATTAAGAAATTTTATTTATTTATATATTTTTCTTTTCTTATATATATATATATATATATATATATATATATATATATATATATATATAAAAGTCCGACTCGCAGGAACTGCCTCATCTTAGCGCGGTTCCGTTCTTATCCCTAGTCTAATTTCGAAAGATTAAAATAGAAGCAGTTATTATTTTGTTGAGAGGAGATCGTTGACCGTTGATGATGCAAGGTAGGGATTGTCCGGGTTAGGTCACTGCTACTTAATAATACATACCCCATATGTGTATGTATGTGGGCATATATATGTACATATGTGTGCGTGTATATGTGTATGTGTATATGCATATATATAAATATATATATATATTATATATGTATATATATATATATATATATATATATGTATATATATATATATATATATATATATATATATATATATATATATGTATATATATATATATATATATATATATATATATATATATATATATATATATATATGTTAGGTATATTTACATAGATATGTGCATATATTAGTGTTAAATATGTCCTACTTGTATTTACAGCCCTGATGAAGGCTTGAAGTTCAAGCCGAAACGTCGGCACAATAAAACCATTTTTACGATAAAATGTAGTTTTATTAAGTAGCAGTGACCGAACCCTGACAGTTATATTTTGGTTCCACCAGTCTTGAAAGGTAGGATTTACAATCTTACCTGGATGGGTCGGCAACAATAGAAACCGTCCCGCTAGTTACAAGGTCTTGGAATCTTGGAACTCTATATTTCTAACAATAAATTGTTTTTCTTATTTTACTTAACCTGTTTTATTTTCGAATACATTATCCAACTATAAGCAATTAAAAAATAACAAGGAATAAAACACAGACAAAAAGAACACTTCGAATAAGCGAAATCAATTACTTTAAAGCTTTAAGCTCTTATTTCTCCGATTGACATCGCCTAATCAAAACTTTCATTAGAAACTTTTATGTAGAGCATTTAATAAGCTTTCTAATGGTATTCTTCCGTTTACCAAAATTCTCAAGTTTTCGAGATATTAATGAAAGTTCCCAAAATTTATATTATTACTAGCAACAGAAAATTGGCCTCATTTTTCATATCCTGTTTTACACACAAAATTTTCGCAACATAAGAAATTACAAAAATAAAAAGCAATAAAAAACGAAGGGAAAGAGACAAAAATTACAACAAGAACGACAAAAACCCGTTCATAAGAACAAAACAGACGTATTTGAAGTTTTAAGCACTTATTTCTCCGATTGACATAACCTAATCAAAAATAGTTTCAGATTCTTTTTTGTAGAGAATTTAGTAAGCTTTCAAATAGTTTCTATCCACTTACCACGATTTCCCAACCGTGTTCGAGATATTAATGAAAGTATACGAACTTCCCAAAACTTTTCATGTCTGTTCATAAAATATTTTATTCTAACCCTTCCTTAACTCCAAACGTAACAAAACTTTCAACATATTAGTTTTAATGAAAGTAAAACATGCAGATAAAGTTTCAACTGAATCCCGTAATTCTAAGTACCCAAACCAAAAACGGTATTCAAAAACTATTTTTCCAATTTTCTCGAAAACGGTTAAAGCTATCGCCTTGAAAATGGTTTCATTCGTTTTCCTAGCCCAAGAAGCCTATAAAAAGAGTACTTACAAGCTTATGAACTCAAAAACGTAAGCGTTACGATTTTTTCTGCGCGAATTTCGCCCCAAACGCCATCTTCCAGTGGGCGGATTTTGCTGGTTAACGAACTTGACCTTTCAAATTGGACGACTGATTTTTGTACCAAATTTCATCAAAATCGGACCATCAGGGAAGCCAGAAATGAGCGAACAGACAAATATATATATATATATATATATAAATAAATATATACATATATATATATATACAAATTTGAACCACCGTTATTTTCGGTCTCTAGGGGTTCTGAAACGCGAAATTTTCTTGTCGGCACGTCCGGATTGTTTCATTGTATCAACCTTATAAGCGGGGTTCCTCCCTATGGGGGAGGGAGGAACCGCGCTAATATATATATATATAGGGGGCTCTTAGCTCAGTGGTAGAGCACTGGACTCATATGTTGGACCTGAGTTCAAATCCCGAGCAAGCACTCAAGATTTTTTCTTCTAGTGCCTTCGTTCATGGGTTGAATTCGACCTCTCTAACCGTCCCTAGGCCAACCCAGCCTTTAATTAATTTATTAATGGATACCTTGGTGCTAATGCCTCTAGCAGTCGAAGCAGCAAGGGATAAATCAGGCTGCCGGAGCATAGTACTGACCACACTATTTCCTTAGTGTCCCGTATAGTCATGAATCAGATACCTCTACAGTATCTGCCTCTCAGGGTTCTCGTGGCCTGTTACGGGACTGATTTATATATATATATATATATATATATATATATATATATATATATATATATATATATATATATATATATATATATATATATATACCTATATATATATATATACCTATATATATTCTACTTATTTACAATTTATTGTTTTAGCAGGGTTCCTTCCTCCCTCCATAGGGAGGAATCCCGCACATAAGGTGGTTGACCTCATGATGCAATCCGGAAGTGCCGTCTAGAAACTTTTACGTTTCAAACTCCTGGGGAACGAAACTAACGGTGGTTCAAATTTGTATACACACACACACACGTGTATATATATATATATATATATATATATATATATATATATATATATATATATAGCTTAATGTTTCCTTCAGAAATAGTATAAATTATGCATTTCATTCAGTACCGTCATTTGGGGTGAGTTCGGATAGGTAGTACGAGTTCGGACAATAGTTGCATGGCACAGGAAATCACGTGACCTTGAGCAATTTATTCATTAGGGTCATAATTTGTTTGACAAATAAGTCTATATTACATTTTCCCCATACAGTAATACCGAAATCCCCGTGAGAACACTTTGAAGTGAGTAACGAATATTTTAATGTGAGTTGTAATTTCCATGATTTTCGAATTGCAAGAATCAAACGTCTGTGTAGAGGCTGTGTAAGTAATTAAACCCTAATGTTTCATATTTTATAGTAGGTTTATATGTTGTCTAATGATACATAAATAAATATATTTATTTTTTTTTGTTCAAAAACTTTTTTTTCTCGTTTAAGTAAAAATTCTCGCATACCGTGGGGTGAGTTCCGACGTGCATCAATTATACCCGCGTCCTCATGGCTTAAAGGAAAACAGTATTTATTCCAAAGAGGCTTTGAAAAATGTGACTGTCGATTTCAAAACCAAGAAGTAGACTCTGAGAGAGGCAGCGGATCAATTTAGGTATTTTGTTGTTCAACAAAATACATTTTTTTTTTTTTTTTTTTTTTTTAGTAATACGTTTATTTAACATATGTACATTTGGAGAGTACATTAGTTAAGTTTGCTCTCAGATAAAAATAATAATTATATACAGAATTGAGATGAAATACAAAATAAATAAAAAACAAATAAGCAAATAAAAAAAAAAGAAAAAAAAAAAAATAAATAAAAAAAAAGAAAGAAAAAGTACATAAAAAACAAAACAAACAAAAACAATGAATAGGAAATAATAATAAAAATAATAACACAATAATAATAACACTTTTGGAAGGAGCCAATCAATACTGGCACTTCCTACTTAGAATAATGTTTTGTCCCTATTCAGTTAATTGATCACGAGGCCAATGTCTCTTGAGCCTTCTAGGCGGATTTTTGGGGTGAGTTTGGGAGGAAAGTGTTTGTGCTCTAGGATTGGGATGGAAGGACAGTTTGGAATGAAACGTTAGGAAGCGGGATTTTGCCAGTTCTTGAACGAAAGGGATGTTGAGGTCACTATGAAGGGTTTTATTGGAAACATAGAAAGGAGCATTAACTATTTTGCGGAGGACTTTGGATTGGAATGCCTGTATTCTCTGTATGTTAGAAGTTTTAGTTGTACCCCAGAGTTCAAGTCCGTAAGTCCAAATAGGTCGGATTATGGTTTTGTAAACAATGAGTTTGTTGTGTATTGTCAGTTTTGATGAAGGTCCCAGTAGTCGTCGTAAGAGTCCGTATCTCCTGTTCAGTTCCTGTCTTTTCAGTCGGGTGTGTGGGTTCCAAGTGAGTCTACTGTCCAGTAATAATCCCTGGTAGCGCACCTCGTTGGATATGGGGAGTTCGTGGCTGAATATGATGACTGGAGGGCAGATTCTCTTATTGAGGGTGAATGTGATTTGGCAGCATTTCTCAGGATTCACCTTTATTTTCCACTTGTTGCACCAGTGCTCGACAGATTCCAGATGTTCTTGTAGATAACAGGAAGCAGTTACGGGGTCAGGAGAGGAGGAAAATATGGCTGTATCATCAGCATAGGTAGTTAAGTGGGTGCTGGGGTGGGTAGGGATGTCTGCGGTGTATAAAAGGTAGAGGAGAGGACCAAGAATACTTCCCTGTGGTACTCCGGAGGAAATGGGATGGGAACTAGACAATGCGGAACCGGATCTTACTTGGAAGGAGCGGTTAGATAGATAGGATTGCAGGATTAGGAAATATGTGTGAGGAAGTATGCGCTTTATTTTGTATAACAACCCCGGGTGCCAAACACGATCGAACGCTTGGGCGACGTCGAGAAAGGCACTCGTGCAGTAGTTTCTACTTTCAAGCGCGTGGGATATAGTGTCAACAACGCTGAAGCATTGTTGGATGGTTGAATGCTGAGGACGAAAACCAAACTGGTGATCTGGTAAGGAATTTGGAGGGATCGTGGACAGAATTCTTTTAAGGAGAAGTTTTTCAAATATCTTGGATATAATTGGGAGCAAACTGATAGGGCGATAGGAAGATGGATTCTTGGGAGATTTCTGAGGTTTAGGTATAAGGATTATTATCGAATGTTTCCATGGATTTGGGAAGTGGGTAGTACGTAGGATTGAATTGAATATGTAGGCGAGAAAAAAAATTGCTTTGTGAGGTAGATTTTTTAGGATTAGGGCTGTTATAAGGTCATAACCGGGAGATTTTCTTGGGAGGTGTCTGATAATGTATTTAACTTCTGCAGGATGGAATGCTTTAGGAGGAAGGGAGAGTGGAAGAGGGGTATTCAGGTAATCTTGTATTTCTAGGTCTTGGGAGGAGCTGGTTTCTGGATGAGGGGAAAAAGTAGATTCCAGATGGGAAGCGAATAGTTCGGCTTTATCTTCATCACTTCTAGCCCAAGATCCGTCGCTGCGTTGAAGAGGTTGAGGAACGGAATGGAATTTTAGGATTTTACGGGTGGCTTGCCAGAGAGAGTTGTCTTCGGTGGTGAGTGATTGGAGGTAATCATTAAAGGATTCAGATCGGAATTCGGATAAGGCTTTTTTTAGGAGGCGAGTAAGTCGATTGAAGGAAGTGTGGTCGGATGGGTAACGAGACCTCTGCCAGCGAGCCCTTGCTTGGCGCTTAGCTGACAAGAGATTAAGGATGTGGTCTGGGAGTTGAGGCTTAGGGTGAAAAGGGAGACGAGTTCTTGGCCTGCTTGAGCTCAGAGCACTGTCTTGTATGGCTTTTGTGAACATCAAAACAGCCTCATCCACGTCGGATAAAGTTTTCAAGGGAACATTGAGATCTATGAGTTGAGAGAGTTGTTGACGAAACAACTCCCAGTTCATAGGCCCTGGTGTGAGAGAGGGATTGCTGGAGCGTGGTAGAGGAGAGGTATTCAGGACGAGTAGGATGGCTGAGTGATCGGATGAGAGTTCAAGCAGTGACTGAACCGAGTATGATATTCCTCGTAGGCCAGAAGTGATGAAGAAATCGACAAGGTCGGGAGTGCGAGAGGGATCGGTTGGCCAATATGTAGGAGAATCAGAGGAAATGGTGTCATAATTTTGGGATTGAAGGATGTCATAAAGAATTCTGCCACGAGGATTGGTAAGACGGCTTCCCCATCTGGGATGTTTCGCATTGAAATCAGCCCCTATGAGAAAGTGAGGACCAAAGGATTGGAATAGAGTGAGGAATTCAGGTTGGTAAATGGTAAAATTTGGAGAGAAATACGCCGCAGAAACAATTATATTGTAGGATGAAAGGGAAAGGGAAATTGAACTTACCTGCATGCTGTCTGTCGAGAGAGTGGAGTGCGAAAAGTGAGCCAAAGAACTTTTCACCATTACTGCTGCTCCATGCCGGGAATCGGAGGGATGGTCTGCCCTGTAGCACACATAGCCTGGGATTGAGAAGTAGTTTGTGGTAAGTAGGTGTGTTTCTGTAATCAGTGCGATGTCGATGTTTCTTTCTGTAAGTAGGAGTTCAAGCTCGAGTCGTCGTGAGATAAGTCCGTTAGCATTCCATAGGATTATGGTGAGGGAATTGGGATTAAAGGAAATCATTTAAGAAGTTTCGGAAGAATGTCGGAAATTAGGGAGGTCATAAGGGAGATAAGAGGAGTTAGTAATGTTTCCAACTTATTTAGGAACGAGGAAAACAGGTTGAAGGGATCTTGGGGTGTAGGAGTGGGAGGAACAGGGGGAGCATTAATAGGTTTAGGAGAGGAAACTGATGGGATATTCTTCTGGGAGGTTTGGGAAGGAGGTGTGAGATTTTGTGCTGGGGTTGGGGTGGTTGGTGGTTTTTGTGCTGGCATTGGATTGGGTTGAGGATTTACCAGCACATTCTTTTGCCTTGTGAAGTTGCTGATGTGGATGGCTGCTGAGGCTGAGTATGTGTGGCATCTTTGATGGCAGAAGCCTGTACGTTGGTCAGACGGGTTGCGCTGCTCGTCCTCTGCCGTTGAGTCCTAAGAGTTCTGAGGGCCTTGTAGACATCGCATCCTTTGTAGTTGGCTGGATGATTGTCGCCACAGTTGGCGCAGGTTGCAGGTGCGTCTTTGGGTTTAGCGCAGTCTTCAGACTTGTGCTGCTCGCCACATTTAACGCACTTAGGTGCGTGGTTGCAGTAGCTTTTGGTATGGTTATATTCTTGACATTTGTGACATTGAGTTAATTCGCGTCGACGGCGGGGCTCTTCCACTGATATCTTGGTGTAGAGAAGATATTGTTCTTTAAATATTTCTCTGCTTTTTTCGGCCTTTTCCAGATCCACGAAAAAGAGAGGAAGTTGTGCTTTCGTTGTCGGGTGGCGAACATTAATTATTCTTTTAACGTTATAGCCAAGATCCTTCAAAGCATTTGCGATGTCTTCAGGAGGTGTGGTATGATGTAAATTGCGAATGACGACTCTGTATGCTTTTTCCTCTGGCAATTGATAGCAGTGATAATCGGCTTCCATCTGGTTTAAACTTTTAATAATAGCCCTGTAGGCACCGCTGTCGGTAGCACTGATCGCTATGTCATTAAATCTGGCTCTGCAAGAGAAAGATTTTTCTCCAGCAGCTTGACTGAGACGAGAGCAGAGGTTTTTGTAATTTTTAATGTTTCTGACGTAGATGTTAGGCGGCTTCTGGTCTGTTTTTGCTACTGAAAGGAGATTTTTATTAATTTGAGATACATTTTGATTTTCAGTTATTTTTGATCCTTTTTGCTGTTTGGCTTTAGGCGATAAATTAGTAGAAGTTTTCTTACGAAGACGTTTACGTCTTCCCTGAGTAAAATTTTCGCCGTCTTGAGTAGAGGTAGATTCCAAGAAAGTGTACTGTTGCTCACTGTCCATTGTATTAGACATTTTAGAAAGAAAAAATGTAAAAAAAAAAAATTTGTGAAAAATGTGGGATCGAACCACAGATCTTTAGCCGAGAGTCGACTACGGAGTAACTGAGCCAAGGAGGCTGGCTGCCAGCTGACTGTCTATAGAGAGTGTTGCTGGGAAAAGTATCTCCCACTCTGCAGGGGCTCCTATGCACCAGGAGCGGGACTCTACAGGCAAGCCCCCCACCACTAGGCCTACTAGCAGCGAGGGCTAGATAATCTATAAATGATTGTAACTTCACTTACAGATTGTAGGTAAACTACGATGTCTGGGTGAACGATATTTCACTGAAGTGTGCACTGAAACTATGTCCATCAGTGTGCCAATTTTCGTAAGAAAATGTGACCACTGACCACCACTTTGCACTGATAAAAACGAGAGTTTTTAAGGAACGCTGTGTCTCACTCGAAAGCTATTACACGACTCAACAAAATACATAAACGACTTTCAATGTTAAATTTAGAGGAATGCACACCAGAAAAAAGTGGTGGCTAAACTAAATTTACTAAATAAGAAAAAAAAATACCAAAGAGAATTTTCCTGCAGCTGAATGTAATTTTCCATTAACTCGATTAAGATATTCCCCAAATCGTTAAAACATATTTGGATAGGTCAGGGAAAAAATGTGTATATATATTTGTCTGTTCGCACTCTAGCTCAGTGAATAATGGCCCGATTTTGATCAAATTCGGTACAAAAAACATTCGTCTAGTTTGAATGGTCAAGTTCGTTAACCAGCAGAATCCATCCACCGGAATATGGGTTTTGGAGCGAAATTCGCGCGTAAAAAATCGTTACGCTGCCTTCATATACTTGCACGTATTCGGTTTATAGGTTTCTTGGACTAGAAAAACGAATGAAACCATTTTTAAGGCGATGGCTTTAACCGTTTTCGAGAAAAGTGGAAAATAGTTGCCGAATAATGTTTTTGGTTAGGGTGCATAGAATCGTCGGATTAAGTTAAAATATTTTATGCATGTTTAAAATTCATATAAACAGAGATATTTAAATTTTGGTTACGTTTACAGTTTAGGAAACAGTAGAATAAAATATTTTATTAATAGACATGAAAAGTATAAGGAGCTCCGTATACTTTCCTTAACATCTCGAAAACGGTTGAGACATCGGGGTAAATGGAAGGTGACCATTCGAAAGCTTAATAAATTCTTTACAAAAAATGTTTTGAGGGAATTTTCGATGGGACAGTCACATTCTGAGAAATAAGTCCTTATAACTTTGAAGTAGTTCGTTTATCCCCAAAAAAACATAAATGTGAAATAGAGGCCAAGTTCCTGCCCCCACAAAGAAACACTCCCTTCCTCAAAAATATCCCCTCCTAAAAGCCCCCAAAAACGCCTTACCATTCTACACCCCAAAAAAGTAGTATGAGTTGGTTTATTAATTCAACCAAAAATATTTGCCAATACAAGAGATGATACAAGAAAGAAATGTCCAAGTTCATTACTTGAAAGACTTCATAGTTACTTACTAAGAACAGTAAAGACACTTCAACTGACATTTAAAAACAACAATAAAAATACTTATATCCAGTTACTAAAATATCACTTTCCTCAACCAGGTATATTCTTAAACTTGGCAATGTTTAGTTTTTCTCTAAAGATAATTTCGGCACAAAAAAAAAACATTGCCAAGTTTAAGAATATACCTGGTTGAGGAAAGTGATATTTTAGTAACTGGATATAAGTATTTTTATTGTTGATTTTAAATGTCAGTTGAAGTGTCTTTACTGTTCTTAGTAAGTAACTATGAAGTCTTCCAAGTAATGAACTTGGACATTTCTTTCTTGTATCATCTCTTGTATTGGCAAATATTTTTGGTTGAATTAATAAACCAACTCATACTACTTTTTTGGGGTGTAGAATGGTAAGGCGTTTTTGGGGGCTTTTAGGAGGGGATATTTTTGAGGAAGGGAGTGTTTCTTTGTGGGGGCAGGAACTTGGCCTCTATTTCACATTTATGTTTTTTTGGGGATTTCATTACTTTTTTCTGAGTATTAAATAGAATTTAGTTGCCGCATACCTACTGGCTTTTGTACTTCATATAAAACCAGGGTCTTTGCATTCTGCATAAGGTTCTCCTTACTGCTTGATATTTGATACCAATAATCAAACTAGAAAAGTTAGAAGCTCTTCCAGATGACATTAATCTAGAGGACAAATTGATTGCTCTCTTAACTAAACTATTACACTGTAAAACACAGGATCCTTATCCCGAGGATAAAGATCACAATAGGGAAAGTGCAGAAGGCCTTCAAGAAAAATATAAGAAACAAAGACGATACCTTTTGGGTTTGTAATCCTAAACTTTGTAATTTAGATGGCTCGGCTTTGAAAAACTTAGTATCTGCTTTGAAGTATATTATGCAGTGAACCCCTACGACTTTATTTACTACATTTAAGAAAGAAGTCAAGATAGAAAGAAGTTAAGATATGTCGAAATGTTTTTTAAAACATCAAATATAGGTTCTCCTTACAAAGACGATTCATTTGATACTCCACATGATGGGTTTCAGAAGGAATAATGGCATTTCTATGGAACAAAAAGTAGAAAACGTCATAGGTAATATGCCACTCCCGTATCAAGACCTACCTGCGTGCCAAGTTTGGTCAAAATAGGCCAAACGGTGTGAATTTGTATACGGAAAAAACATACAGACAGACAGCTGAAAGGCCTTTTTTGCCTAGCCTAGTGCGTTCCCCGGACCAAGGCCTACCTGTGTGCCAAGTTTGGTCAAAATCGGTCAAATGGTGTGAATTTGTGTAAGGAACAAACACGCAGACAGACAGCTGATAGACGATTTTGACTAGCCTATGACACTACCCGTAGAAAGGCCGACATGTGTGTCAAATTTTGTCAAAATCGGTCAAACGGTGTGTATTTGTATAAGGAACAAACAGACAGACAGACAGCTGATAGACAATTTAACCTAGCCTATGATTCTCCCCGTATCAAGACCCATCTGTGTCCCAAGTTTGGTCAAAATCGGTCAAACGGTACGGATTTGTAAGAGGAACAAACATACAGACAGACAGCTGGTATAAGATTTTTACCGAGCCTATATGCGTCTAATTGTTTCTTAAAACATCAAATATAGGTTCTTCATACCGAGACAATTCATTTGATACCCCACATCATGGGTTTCGGACGGAATGATGGGTTTCCAAACGAAGTACAAAACTGGCACGCCCCCGCCCCGGAAGCGGAGTTAAGACAACTTTTCAGGATTTTTCGATTTTTTCCTTTAATAACACCTTAATATCTATCATCATGCAAAATTTCAAGTCTCTAGCATCATGGGAAGTGCCTAATAATTTTGATGAGTCAGTGAGTGAGTGAATGAGTGAGTGAGTCCTATAAATCCCGATTTTGAATCGCTTATATCTCAGAAACTATTCGAGGTAGAATTACGAAAATTTCCAGTTTTACTCACGTGTAGTAGTATAATACCTGTGTAAAATTTCATAACTTTATCTTTACCTGGTTGAAAGTTATGAGAGGGTAAAAATCGGCTCTAAGACCTCCTGTAATATACACACAGTATGCTTAGGCCGGAACTTGGCCTGGCGCACTACCGTGCGCCTAGATCTTATTTGAACTGTTCTTTTTATCTGCTACCCTTAGTTTTTTTATCGCTTGTATTTTTTTTTAATTGATTATAGGACAAACATTTATTTGGCACTAATCATGATACGTAAAATTAGAAACAATATTTCGTTATTATAAATAGAGATTTCCGAGCGGAATGCCGTGTGAACATTTTTTACTACTGTACTTCTGATGTTTACTATTTACCTAATTTTTTAATTGGTTGTTTTATTGGAAAACATTGAACATTGAAATGAGTTTTCTATTGACTTATAGAGGCTTCCTTAACCCGTAAAGGCCTAGCCTAACGGTAGGAGTCAATCAACCTTTCTCTATTCTGTGTTGTTACCTGTAAATGGCCGTAACACCTTGCCACCCATTCACGAAACATCAAAACAACCAATAACTGTTTCTATTGCTTTACAAATGTCACTAGCGGTAATAAAGGAATCGCACTAAGATGACGCAGTTCCTGCGAGTCGGACTTTTTCTTGATGTATTCGCACATAGTTTAATATATCAGTTACTGGAGAGTGCTGAATCTCCGATTCCCTCGAAAGACTTTACTCTTCCTTCGTTTATTAGAACAATCCTCCTATCGAAACCCGTTTTTTTCGGTGATATTCGTGCAAATAAAATCGTAGCGGTTACGGTTTTATGTTAATCTTCTTTTATAGGTATAATGACGTAGGGAATCGAATGACATAACTTTCAAGATGATATTCTTAACAGTCTGAGGAAAATAAACAATTAAAATTGACTGTTTTTATACTTCCTTAAATGTTCGAAAACGTTTGCGAAATACCGAGATGTGGTATGTGACCCGTCCAAAGCGTAATAAATTGTCTGCAAAAAGTTTGATAAAAAAATCTACATAGGACGATCTCAGCCAATAAAATTGAGCTTAATCTTTCAAATGTGTTGGATGCGTTTCATTGAACCTGTTTTGTTTTTTATTAATCACTTTACCAGTAAACTGCGCGTCAGTAACAAGGCAAAAAAATGAGAATGACGTTGGTTTATTTTTTAGTGTTTGTAATTTCGCGTAACTCATGAACTAGCGGATGCCAACAAACAGAGAATAATCTCCTTGCTAATATGCTAATAGACATTAGGGGAAATTTAGCAAAATAAAATCTCACTTTTCTTTGAGATTTTGTTTCAGCATGTATTTAAATTCATTTAATCTTAAAATGATTTTATAAATCATAGCGAAGAGATATTTGACCGTTGAAATTGAGAAGGGTTAGATGATCAGGGTTCGCTAATTTCTTAAATAAAGCTACATTTTATAACAAAATGTGTAATGAGTAAGGGGCCGCCCATTTGTTAAATAAAGCTACAGTTTATTACTGAAATGTGTAGTATTTAGTTGCCAACGTTTCGGCTTGAATTACAAGCCATCTTGACAGCTATGGAGGAGAGACAAAACAGCTCTGTACCTAGGAGACTACATTCAAAGTAGGTAGTTTCACTTTGAAATGTAGTCGCCACGACACGGAGCTCTCTCCTTCATAGCTCTGAAGATGGCTTTTCATTCTAGCCGAAACATTGGCAAATAAATACTACACATTTCAGTAATAAACTGTAGCTTTATTTAGACAAATGGCCGGCCCCTTATCATTTACACCTTCTCTGATTTTATAAATGAATAAAGTTTTCAGCCAAACTATCAATGACTTAGGAAGTAAAATATTAAGAGTTTCTATTCTATTATTTTCAAGGGAAACTAAGATTAAGGATTTCATGGCAACACACTAACATGAAATAGTTCCTGAAAATCAGTTTTTTCCATATCAAATTGCGTCTGCTAAAAATTGATTTCGGCAAAAACTTAAATGATTCAAGAAAAAGGATCGTTCAAGAAGCAGTCTTAACTGATATTAAACAGTTTTTACATAATGCAGCTACAACAAAATTTACAATTCTTTGATGCAAAAATAGTAAGGGGATTATCTAGCAGCGGGGACAAATAAAATCGAAATAAGAATTCAACTCGAACATTTGGGGCCATAATGTTATTTATCCCAAAAGAAATATTGGGAAGGGATAGCGTTTTCAAGCCAGATGGATGTTCCGAAAATCACCACTAATTATCCAAAACAAGTACTATATAATATTAAAATCCTTACATTTCTAAACGAAGTAAGTAAGTATGCTCACACTGCAGGGAGGAATTTGGGATCACTTCTCCAGGAGCCCAAGTTCAATGATGTGTACCTGTAAAATAGACCCTCACTTTTAATTTTGCAACACCAAGTTACAGATGGCACTATTTAAAAGAAAAACAAAATTAAAGTACGAAAGAAAAATAAAGCAAGGAAAGCTTTTTTTTTTTCAAAGGAATTAACTCGTGTACCAACCGTTTCAGAGTAACTCATGGATTGTCGGTATTTTGGCATGCTTCTCCCACATTGTTATGATGAAAAACGCTTATGAGGCTCAATCCACGAATTAAACGACTGCTTTTACCTTGGATGTACATTTCATTGTTCTTAGCCTGTAAACATTTGAAAGCCCCCCTCCAAAAATCTTCACTATTCCTACCCCTAATAAAGTAGGCAGTGTTATTTTCATTGTGGTTGCCACTATAACGGTACTTCAAAAAACTGTAATGGGAATAAATAAGAAAAATTATTTAACATGTAAATATAATTGCCGGGCTGTAATAAAAAAAAGTTGCTGATATTCAAATTGTTAGTATTAAGACATTTTAATATTGCCCATACAATAATGATCAAGTTTGACTTAGTAAAAGTTAAAAAAAAAATAAAATAAAACAGTAATCCACGCATATAAAAAAAAAAAAAAAAAAAAAAAAAAAAAATTAACACTAACTTGTGAAGTAGAAAAAAAATCCAATATTCTTAATTTTTTTATACAAACAAAAGTTATATAATTACTATTTCCAGAAGCAGAGATGAGCATAATTTTATTTATAAATAAAAATACGAATTTATTCGTACTTCATATATTTGTAAATACGAATTTAAAAAAAAAATATCTCATTAAAATATATGAATACAAATTTATTCACATTATATATTGTGAATAAAAATAAATTCACAAAAAAATCGCAAATAAATTATGAATTTATTCGTATTAACTATAAGATGATATTACAAAATTTATTGATTGTTTTTTTTTTTTAATTTTGGAAATAAATTTTAAACAAAATAAGGAATCTGGTGCTAGAGGAAGGTAGGGGCGTCCCCTCGCCTTACCCCGAGGCCGCCGCGGCAACACCAGCCGCGCTGCAGGGACAGGGTTTCCCCTTCAATAACTTTCGTAATATCATCTTATCGTTAATACGAATAAATTCTTAATTTATTTGTGAATAAATTTGTATTCACAAATTATAATGAGAATACATTTGTATTCATATATTTTAAAGTGATTTTGTTTTGTATTCACTTGATTTTTTTTAATATTAACATTTTTTGTGAATATATACAATTTGTTCTGTGAAAATTTGCGAATAAAATGTTATTTGTATTTTTATATTTAATATACGTGTATACAAATAAATTCGTATTCACACTTATGGATGCGAATTTATTTATATTCGTATTTACAAATATATGAAGTATGAATAAATTCGTATTTTTATGTATAAATAAAATTATGCCCATCTCTGTCCAGAAGCAAGAAGTCCGAATCACAAAACTTGAGTCACCTTACGGTCGTTCCCATGTCCTTACCACAGGTTTGTTTTTTTGGAAAATTCAATTCAATACTTTGATTTCACCAACAAAATAACTACCTGATATTGTTGATAAATTTATAAACTCATTTTAATGATTAAAATATGACAGTAAGATAAAAAACTCGAAAAGCTGACGAATAAGTGTTAATGGAGTCCACAAGCACCTGCAGAAGTGAAATAGCTATGAAACTCGAGATTAGTAGCAGTAATATGGCTCTAACCGATCAGACACAGACTATAACAGAAGTAGGATGAAATAAACGAAGGAGGGCAAATCACCCCAACGCTTGTTCCATTCAACTGTTGATGACATGGTAATTCTTCAACAAAATAATCATACAGCCTTTTCAAAAAATCAACATTTAATAACTTTATTCTTTTACATTGATGAATTATACGAGATACAGTGTAAAATGCGTGAATCGACTCAAACTGCATGAAAAATTCAGCATATAAAACTGAATTTAATTTTAGAAAAAAAAAGACAATGAGATGAAGATCTTGATTATAACGGTTTCTCTTATTATAATAACGGCAATCTTGGCAGGTGACTCCACACATAGATTTCCCCAGAGAATTCAGTGTAGTTTGAAGGGCATTGGGGAATCATTTTTATCTCACGATGTGATTATGATGCAAATTTCGGCCGTAGAGAGAGCGATGTATATACCATTACCTGTGCCACAACAGGAGATTCTAAAATTTAGGATTTGAAAAATTTCATAAAAGAAAATTGAATCTCCCTGGTTTGGTACTAGTTGTACTCAAATATGCAGGCTTAAAAATAACATTAACACCTGCAAAACAGCTCAACGTACCTCTGGAAGAAAAGAACTTGTGTTGGTAAGCCTCGGCCCTGAACCATAATTATAATTATACTTGCGACATGAAAAAGTGTTTGTTCCTATCTTGGTTGCCGTGACCAAAACTTGTTTCGAGTCCGTCTAATCGGACATTGGGCACGGACATTTTTACAGTGGGGAAAAAGTTTTCATGGTCAAGCAGTCTGTTTCAGTAAACCACGAGTCAAGCGTTTGCAAAGTAATTTACAATATATCTGAAATTTAAAAAAAAAAAAAAAAAAAAAAAAAAAAAGATCACATGTGATAATATTTATTTTTTAATACACCCTCTCCCTCCCCCTCTCACATTCATCAAGATTCTTAGTCTTGATGAATGTGGAGCCTGTGAAAAATGTTTCATGTAGGTCCAACATTTTCGAATACCCGAATTTTCTCCAATTTTCACCAAAAACGGTAAAAGATATCGCTTAGAAAGTGTTTTTATTCCACTCTATGTCTATGTATCTAGAAGGACTCACCGTTCTTAAGGAAAAGTTTAATACAAAGACAATATTCACTTAGAGAAAGGCCACCAATATTCTCATTTTTTATGAGATTTTTTTTTATACTGACAAAATCATGTCAGTCATAAAAACTTCATAACCCTAGCGGGAAAAGCAAGGAAACCAACACTTCCGAAACTTGAAGCACAGTTTTCTCTGATTAAGTGACCCTATCGAAATTTACGTACAAATAACTTTTTTTAGGAAAGATTTCGAATGATTATTTCCAGTTACAATGATTCTTTTGGAGAAAAGACGCTCTGAAGTTGATGTGAGTTTGGTAAATTTTCACATAATCCGAAAGATTGTGGATATTGAGGTTGTACTAATGAAAAGTTCTTAAAAATGTCTTATGATCTTTATCGATCCAATTAACTATGTGAGAATAATGTTCCTTATAAATATTTATCCATCCATTCACCTATCCATTCTCACTCCCGTTGAAACATCCATAAATCATCTAACAACTCGTCCAATCCTTCACCCAAAAAATCTTCAAACCATCCATCACCCCCCCCCAACGCAAATCCATCCATCTACCCACTCATCCATCCATACATCTGCCCACTCATCCATCCACCCATTCATCATCCATCTGCCCACTCATCCATCCACCCATTCATCCCTCCACCCACCTATCCTTTCATCCATCCACCCATTCATCCATCCATCCATCTGCCCACTCATCCATCCACCTACTCATCCATCCATCCAGCTACCTACTCATCCATCCAACCATTCATCCATCCTTCCATCTGCCCACTCATCCATCCACCTACTCATCCATCCATCCATTCATCCATCTGCTCACTCATCCATCCACCCACTCATTCATCCCTCCTCCCACTCATTCATCCCTCCACCCACTTATCCTTTCATCCATCCGAACAAACATCCAATAAGCAATCCTTAGGTTGCCTGCTTATTTTAAATACACAAACCAGCCAAAATAATTAAGATACTATAGGAAGGAGGAGTTTATTTAGAACAAAAATACAATGTAACTGATTGACTTTTCTCGTTGTTTCCATTGGAAAATCCGGAGCCAAAAATATTCCATTTATTTGTCGTTTCCAAATACACGCTGTGCGGTCTTCAAGAAACGAAATACTACAAGATGCCACCTATGAATAGAATAGATTCTAAAATCTATTTAAGACTATCTCTGCCGTAAGATGGGTTATAAAATAATCTTCGGTTTATCTAAAACAGACCTTAGACATGACGTGGTCATCACAGAGGTATGTATTTCATAACACATCATGCGGACAAAGTGACCGAAATGTGTATGCGAAAGGTTTCTGAGAAAAGGGAACTAAAAGCAATGAATCCCATACAGAAATACGACGTCAGAGACCTTTCGAATCATTCACATACTAAGAAGTGTTTAGTGATATTACAATTAATTAATTAGTGATTAATCGAGAAATATTTAGATTTTTGTTTTCGGGTATTCAAAAGCAACGGTCTTATTAGAATATTTTTGCACACGTTCCGTATTCCACAAAACTACCATGTCTAATTTTTTTTTACGTTTAGGGAAGGGGAATTTTTAAGCAAAATCATTTTCTTTAAAAAAATATGTTGTATATTTTGTTAATTTTATTAAAACAGTTGAGAAATAATAGTAAGTGGAAGAGAGATACATTAAAAAAGCTTTGCAGTAATTATTTAGTATTAGTTTAAATTTATCAGTATGTTTCGGTAAGTTTCATTATTGTTGACACCACAAGCACTCATAGGCGATTTTTTTCATTTTATAAGAAGCCAATCGAACGAGCTGACCAGGTGGTTAATAATTATTTTATCAAATGTATCCAAATTCATGACAGAATATTTGAATTGGTTTTTCAAATATTGATCGATCATACCTAGTAGACATCTAAAATGACACCGATAAAATTCATATATATGGATGTATGTATAAATTTATATATATATATATATATATATATATATATATATATATATACTTCTATGTATATATATATATATATATATATATATATATACATAGAAGTATGTACATGTGTGTGTGTTGTGATGCGGCTTCTTTCTCCAGCGGTCCTGCTCCTCCTTTTTGCGCATCATTTTGTCGGACTCCTCTCCGACTTCTTCTGGCTGTCATTCATCCTTGCTGGATGGTAAGGGAAAATGTATATATATTTATATTTATTATTATTTATGTGACAAGTGAAGAAAGTATTTTTTGAGTGTCTGAAACAAAGGATCTATTTTTCCCACTTTTCTAAAAAACGGTTACACATTGCAAATGTTTATATTTAATTCTCCATATCAAAATACTTATAACAAATGTATTACGATAAACGTAAGCGCTACGATTGTTTTCGAGCCCTGAAAAATTGTTCATAATTAACAGTTTCAAACTCAATAAATTTTACCAGAGAAAGTTCCTAACATGTTAATTGCTCGTATCGGACTGGAAGAGGCGAAGATTAAGTTAAAGAAACATTTGAACAATGTCTTATTATTTCTGTATTTATCAAATTACAAACATGTTTCGTGCCCTTTGCATAATATAAAAAGTCCGACTTGCAGGAGCTGCGTCATCTTAGCGCAGTTCCGTTCTTATCCGTAGTGTTGATTATCCTCTTTAAAGCCAAACTAGGAATCAGTCATATGTTCACTCGCACTTTGACACAATGGAAATTGCTGAAACTGAAGATATATTTTGATTTTTTAGGTCCAACAATAATAGTTTTAAGAATGTATTTTATTTTTTACGACTAGATATATTTTAGCACTTTCCTCCGAAGGAAAGTAGCTATTGAGGTTGGGCTCATGACGGAATTTTTGAAAAATTTCTTCAAATCTTTATCGATCCTACCTAGTAGACACCGAAAATGACCCCCGTTAAAATTTATATATATCTATCTATATATATATATGCATATATATATATATATATATATATATATATATATATATATATATATATGTCTGTTAACACGATAGCGGCCAGAGTTTTTGTTTTTTCGTCACGAAACTTGGTATATAGCATTCAATTAGCAAACGATTGAACGAGTTCGTTAACCACCAAAATCGGTCCACCGGAAAGGGGGGTTTACCCCGGACCCAAAACACTAATTTGACTATGTCAGCCGTAATATTTGTTATATTTCAACGAAACGTGGTATTCGTAGTGGTAATACAGAGAGAAAAGTGAGATATAAAAATGAACTAAATCGGTTCATTAGAAGGGGGGGGGGGTTTACTCCGGGCCCAAATTCCTAATATACTCATACCGGTCGTAATTTCTGCTGTATTGTAACGAAACGCGGTATACGTCGTGGGTGACACATGAGAAAGATGTGTTGTAAAAATGAGCTGAATCGGTCAATCGGAAAGCGGGGGTTTAATTTGTAATATATTTCAATAGGAAAGCCCGCCAGACATAGGTTCACAAAGCCGCCGCAAGGAGCGCTTTCTACCACTAGAGGGACTGTATCCTGTTCCTGCGTTAGATCAAAATACGATAATACGAGGTTTTTTGTATTTATTACGTAGTGTAGTAGGTACCATGTGTAAACATAACTCTGGAAGCAAATTCATAATTGATCAGTTACTCATTACAAATTTAAAAGAGAACTATTCACATTTTTATTTTTTTTTATGTAGGATATTTTAAGCAAATTGTTCTGGAAAGCAGTCTACACTACCCAAATTCTGAGGAAAGTGCTTAGTTATGCAGCTCCTGCGTGACGGACTTTTTGTTTATAGTTTTAGTTTTGCGGAACTGCATCATCTAAGCGCGGTTCCATTCATATCCCTAGTGTCATTTTGTATACTTAGAATAGAAACAGTTATTACTTTGTTTAGATCATTCTTAATGTAAACACATATTCCAAAGAAAAGCAAGATTGTCGGCGAGGCACAAGAAACTATTCTAAGCGAAAATTACTCTTTCCGCCGTCCCAAGTTTCTCTCTACGAAGACTCTACTACGAATTTGTTTCTAATTGACTTAACTTGCTTTACTAACATATCCATTTTACTGTTAAATGCAATTAAACAAAATAAAATTGTACAAGAAAATGAGAAAGTATTATTATGTTATTTTTTAATGTATTACGCCACATACAACCACAAATTATAGTTATATTTCTACTATAGCATTTGGCTTTATGACTTCCTACAGGTACAATATCTGTCATCTCTCCTAGGATGCATCTTGATTTATGATGTGCAATAAAACCTACCTGAAGCCTGCCTAGTAGCTCGACCCGGGCAAATGTCTGACCCAACACAGAGTCTAAACATTCTCTTTCTGCAGGAACTGCGTCATTTTAAGACGTATCCATTCTCATCCATATTGTCATTTCGAAAGTTTAAAATAGAACTAATCTTTTTTTTTTTTTTTTTTTTTTTTTTTTTATTATTTCATGAAAACTGTTAACACCCACAGGTTAGAAGCGGAAATTCCTCAATCTAAAGCAAGACTCTCAAAGTCAATTCAAAATACAAACACGCTTCTCAATTACTTGTCATGTTTTATTGAAAAAAAATGCAATCAAAATAACAGCAAGATCTTAAAAACTAAGGCAAACCGAGAAAAAAAACAATTAAGAACAAAGGTACACAGAGATAAAAAAAAATCTCTTTCTCTTGGCAAGCTATATTTCTAACAATGAATTGTTTTTCTTAATCAGTTTTATTGTCAAATACATTATCCAACTATAAGCAATTAAAAAAAAAACAAAACACGGAATAAAAACAGGCAAAAAGAACCGTTCGAATAAACGAAATCAATTACTTCAAAGTTTAAGCACTTATTTATCCGATTGACATCGCTTATTCAAAACTTTCTTTAGGACCTTTTTTGTAGACCATTTAGTAAGCTTTCGAATGTTAACCTTTCGCTTCCCAAGATTGTCAACGGTTTTCGAGATACTAACGAAAGTCAGGGTCTCCCGTGGTCCAGTGGCTAGCGCGCTGGATTCATAAGCGGGAGATGGTGGGTTCGATCCCCACCGGCGACAGGAATTTTCTCATCTCAGGGCTCGCTGAGAAAATTCCTGGCTGCACCCTGGGTGTCGGCGCTAATGGCCAAGATTTGTCGATGCGCCGTAAAAAAAAAAAAAAAAAAAAAAAAAAAAAAAAAAAAAAAAAAAAAAAAAAAAAAACACTAACGAAAGTTTAAAAGGTTACAAAAACTTTTCTTGTCTGTTAATAAAATATTTTATTCTAACCCTTCCTTTACCCCAAACGTAACCAAAATTTCAGCATATTAGTGTTGATAAAAAATGTTTCAACTGAATCCCATAATTCTAAGTTCCAAAATCAAAGACAAAAAGAACAGTTCGAATAAGCGAAATCAATTACTTTAATGTTTTAAGCACTTATTTCTCCGATTGACATCGCCTAATCAAAACTTTCATCAGAACCATTTTTGTAGAGCATTTAGTGAGCTTTCTAATGGTCATCTTCCGTTTCCCATGATTCTCAACCTTTTTCGAGATATTAAGGAAAATATACAAAGTTACCAAAACTTTTTATGTCTGTTAATAAAATATTTTATTCTAACCCTTCCTAAACTCCAAACGTAACAAAAATGTCAACATATTAGTTTTATTGAAAGTAGATCATGCAGAAAATGTTTCAACTGAATCCCAAGATTCTAAGTACCCAAACCAAAAACGGTATTCAAAAACTATTTTTCCAATTTTCTCGAAAACGGTTAAAGCTATCGCCTTGAAAACGGTTTCATTCGTTTTCCTAGCCCAAGAAGCCTATAAAACGAGTACTTACAAGCTTATGAACTCAAAAACATAAGCGTTACGATTTTTTTTGCGCAATTTTCGCCTCAAACGCCATTTTCCAGTGGGCGGATTCTGCTGGTTGACCTTTTAAATTGGACGACGGATTTTTGTACCAAATTTCATCACAATCGGACCATTAGGGAAGCCAGAAATGAGCGAACAGACAAATATATATATATATATATATATATATATATATATATATATATATATATATATATATATATATATATATATACAAATTTGAACCACCGTTATTGTCGGTCTCTAGGGGTTCTGAAACGCGAAATTTTCTAGTTGGCACTTCCGGATTGTTTCATTGTATCAATCTTATAAGCGGGGTTCCTCCCTATGGGGGAGGGAGGAACCGCGCTAATGATACATAGTATGTATGTAAACATTAGATACATGATATGTATGTACACATTTAAAAGTCATCCTACCCGTTATATTGCAACTGGTGAAATTGCTTAAAAGTTTCTGATCCGAATCGGTAAAAAGTATCATGGAAACCTTAAAAATAAATATAATAAGATCACACAGTTCAGAAAAAATAGTTTTATTGGGTGTAATAGCGTTTTAATTGGCTAACTATTCCAAGTTCTACATTGTTAGTATTCCATACCCCCAAATGTTCTCCGCCCCCCGAAATTTTGCCAGCCCCATGTAATTGAATAGAGTATTGGATTTGCATTAAATAACTCCAAAAGCAATACTCTAGGACCAGTAGAAACGGAGGTATTAATGAATGTCCGGCCTAGCCTGTCACTCGCACCACTGTGTGTCGGTAAAAATACAAATACATTTTTTTTTTTTTTTTAAGAAAACAGTAGTTAATTTCAACGTTATGACCGAATCTTGACTATATCCATAATTTTAATCTTCTTAAAAAAATTGCCTTATCTAACATATTGTAATTACACATCTCGTTTATCTATTAAAAGTAAAAAACTTTTACACATGGCCTGTCAATTAATAAGAGTCCCGCGCCATTTTAATTGACACGCTCAATTAATAAGGAACTGCGTCATTTAGCATGTTTCCATAACGTTCTTATCCCTTGTGATATTTGTAAATCTTGGAATAGGAACAGTTAATGGTTTGCTTTAATATTTTGTAAAAAATTTAATGAACTACTGACAATGACATCTTAAAGATTAGGTGCCATAATTTACATAACATTTAAATAGCGGAAATTTGTCTCTTCACCACCGAGACTTCCGCTCTCGGAAAAGTTTTATTACAAACAACAAATAATACAAACATGCTACACATTTACTTACCTTGTTTTACTGAAATATATATTTTACTGCTGAATGCAATTAAAAAATCACAAAACCAAAAAAAGGATGAAAACAGAGACAAAAACTAGCTCAATGATACGAAACCGACACGTTCGAAGTTTTATCACTTTTTGTAAGTCTCTGACTAACATCGACCCATCGAAAATTACCTGATAACCGTTTTTGTAGAGAATTTAGTAAGCTTTAAAGTGATTATCGAAATGAAAGCGTTTACAGATATTGATTTCATTCGATTTCCCACCATAAAACTTAGAAAACATGTACCTGCAATCCTATAAACGAAAAATAGATTTTTTTTTTAGTGAGTTTTGGCCAAAATGCAACGTTCCCAAAATCCGACTAAAGATTTTTTTAGTAAATTTTATCAAAATAGGACCATTTTTTAAGCTAATATATACATATTATATTATTTTTTGTATATATATATATATATATATATATATATATATATATGTGTGTGTGTGTGTGTTTGTATGAATGTATACACAAATTTGAAGCACCATCATTTTCGTGATGTACAGGTTCTGAAACGTGAAAATCACACGTTTAAATCTGAAATCGACGAGGGCCTGTACGTGGTCTTACTTGTGGAAGGTTCGTTCTCCACCTCAAGCTGAGGTTGTACGTTTGGATATTTATAACATGTACCCCTGAAGAGGCACCAAAAATGTGCGAAAAAATGAGGCAAAAATTAAGTCAGTTAAACTACGAAGTTTTTTATTCTTTGACGTTCCGCCTTTAACGAAAATTTGAAAATTGAACTAAGATAAATTATGAAATTTTTCGTGCTATTTATCCTGTCTACCCCAGTGCGCAACGTGTCGACGTCATTAGCGGGTTTCCTCCGTTTGTTGAGGAAGGAAATGCGCGGAAAACTCACTTCCAAGGTCATCATGATTCTACACGGAAATGGGGCTTCGTGCGGTCAGCGATTTTGGCGTGCCTAACGGCTAACCAGACAAAACATCAAATTCAAACTTCAAAGGAATATCAATTTTCGAATCAAAGAAATTCGTTAAAATATGTCAAAATCAATTTTTTTTTTTTTTTTTTTGTGATATAGATCATGGAATAGTTTTCTAGAAACGATCACCGCTCTTAATGTATTGATTGAAAAATTAAACATTTTACAAACCTATATATATATACTCAAGTATCGGATAAATATAGAATCGACAACAGCTTGGCCAGCGTTTGGACTGAGTCTTATCAGTACGTTTCCCTTTTCATTACACTAGACATTAGAAGAACAGGAAAAGACTGCTTGACTTGTGTTCAATGTCATAGAAGAACTAAGGTCAGAAAGTAAGTGAGTATTTTATAGTACATATTCACAAGCGAATTGATCTATGAAATGTTTGAGCAGAAACACTACGCATCCCAAATCATTTCAACAAAACATTTTTATGATATGAAGATTAAAGTAGCGTAAGAATGATAAAAAATGGATTATGAAACAAGAAATAAAAATATAATAAAATGGAAATACCTATTACTGTGATGCACCTTTCTTGAAGCGACTGGTCTTTGGCTTTCTGTGAAATCTGAACATATGCTCCACTTTCGTCCTTCAATTTTTTGATGTAATTTCCTCCTTTGCCTATTATCATTCCAGCAGTACTATTAGGAACAAGGATTTTAATCTGAAAAAATAAAGAGAGAATATTGTATATTTATACAAATAATTATATTATTCAGTTTTTTTACTCAGCTGGACTTATATGACCATTAGGCCTCGGGTATGATACGAGCGAAGAGCGATGAGCGATAAGCGAAAAGCTTCAGAGCAACGTCGCTCACATTAATGTTAAGCTGAAGTGCAGTAGGAATGAGGGAGGACTGGCTACAATATGCATGAGCGACAATGTAACGTCACTTGCAGGTTCCAGCCTGTCGCTCATCGCTTGGCCCAGACATTACAATTTTTCTCGTCGCTCACCCCAGACATTATATTTTGCGTGCTTCAAAAAAGTCTGCAGCCTCTTAACCGGATTCAATGTATTTTTTTTTTATTTATTTATTTTTTTTTTAAAATGAATGCTAATAAAAATTAGAACAGCTTTGTCAATTCACATTTATGGTTTTTGTTTCCCTTCTTCACTAAATTACGTGGAAAGATGTTTATAACCATCCACTTTTTTTAACCTTCCAATGCTTATAACGTTCTAGCTACCTTTCTTATAAATAATTTTAAAATATGGATACTAATAAAAGAGTAAATTGGATGATAGTAAATGTGAGGTTTTAATTTCGGAAGTACAAAGTATGGAATGACAGACACAGTGATTTTAAAAATACAATCATAACCAAGAAACTAGGAGAGGTTGGAAACGCATTAAACATGCAAGGTAAGATATTTTTATTAACTAAACATATAAAATATTATTTGTTTTACTTAATATTTTAATTAAAAAACGTACATTGAAGTATGCGATGACGGAGAATAAAGGAAATTAGCATGGGCGTATATAGAAAATAATTTCGGAAAAGGCTGGCAAAATCTCGGGGGGGTGGGGGCTGGGACCATTTCCGGGGTATGGAATACTAACAATTTACAACTTTTACATATATACATAAAATATACATAACATTTTTTATGAACTAAAAGATCTTATTCAATTTATTTTTAAGGGTTTTATGACACATTTTTACGATCAAATCAAAATTTCGGGGGGGGGGGGGGCTAGAGCCCCCTCAGCCTTTCTATTATGTAAATATACCAATCCAAAGAGGCTCGACAAACGAGAATTATTGATATTACGCACGAAATGTTTTTTAAGGGTATTAGTAGCCATTCCAATAGATCGATAAATGTAGTTGAAAAAATGAAATTTCTAAATTAAGGAATATGAAATTTAGAAACACGAACTAAGGAGGGTTTATCAATAATGGAATTTCCGCGAAACAAGGTTGGATAAAAAAATATATATATATATAGAGTGAGAAGGAATTATGTCGAAAAATTAAATTTATAGAACAAGGATGGAATATGTAGAAGAGAAAACAAAGCAATTTATTTCCCCCTTACGTAACATCTACAACAGATCGATACAATCTTTTACGCGATTTCATACGAGCTAATTGCAAAGTCTAAATTTAAGTACAGGTTCATTATTATTTACTCCCCATTATTTCATATTCAAGACTTATTTTTCGTCGAAGCATTTTTAATTACGATGTTATTATACCAAAAAAAAAAAAAAAACAACAAACTACAGGGTGTCCCCAAAATAAATGGCCAAATTTCGGAAATCTTGCAGGATGAAAAAAGAAAGAAAAACAGTCCTTTGGAATGTCTCGTTTTTGCTTCGTTTGCCAGAAAAAAACGCAAAAAACTATAAGAAATTATGAACAGGCAGACTTCCATAAGACATATATACCGTCCGAAAATGGTTGGAAATTAACAATGCAAGGCGTTGGATAGGACTCGGTGAGCCGGTACCTTGGCCATCTCCATCTTCAGACCTCACGCCGATTTTTTCGCATGGGGACTCATTATAGATTTGATCCTTAGGGAGGCCATTGGCTCAAGGGAGCACCTCATCAGCCGCATCAGATGGGCCTGGGAACAGATTAAAGCAGAGCAATGCACAAATGCCATCCAGTCTGTCAATGTGCGATGTGATGCCTGTATTGCTGCAAGGGACCAAAACATTGAACAGTTATTAAATTGATTGTTGTTCATTGTTGTTAGGAATTATTAAAAGAATAAATTACACAGGTCTACAAAAATAATCTTTCTGAAATTTGATTTGATGATTTTGGTCAATCTCTATGCTCCTTGGCGTGCTGAAGCCGAACATGAGGTCAGTCCCTCTCTATCACGTAAGGAAATTGTTCAATCTCAAGTAAGGGCAGAGGTACTACCATTAAAAGAAAACAGAATTGGCGAATAAGAGTTTTCATTTATTTCCATGATCTTTTAGTTATTTCAATGTTGTTTACTGTACAAAATACATAAATGTGTAGAAATAACAGCTTCAGAATTAACAGTGGCATATTTAGTTATTATTTTTATGAAAACGTATTTTTTTCTCTTGAAAATTTCTCCGTGTTCGTTTCCGGCTGTAGGACTCTTCAGATGATTCACGCTGAAGCATCCAACAATAGTCAGCCATCATGTTTACGTTCCATTTGCCCCTTGTTCTTCACTTACTTCCCCTTAGTTTTCCGGAAAATAGTCCACATGCGAATGTAAGAAGTGAACCTTCAAACTCATGTTGCAACCTTGTAATTGAAATGCCTTCAACAAGCGTTCCACGATACTTCTGTAGTTGGGATCCTTCATGTTACCAAGGAACTTCTCAACAACATCTTTAAAAGAATTCCAAGCTTCCTTCTCCTTCTCATTCATGGTCTGAGTGAAATGTGGATCTGTGAAAAGTTTCCGAATATCTGGGCCTACAAAGATCCCCTCTTTTAGCTTTGCATCACTTAATCGTGGGAACTTGGAGCATAAGTACTTAAAACATTCACCTTCTTTATTGAGAGACTTTACGAATTGTTTTATCAGCCCTAGCTTTATGTGTAGAGGAGGTAGCAGGATTTTGTCAGAAGGAACCAAACTTCTCCTAATTACATTTTTTTGGCCTGGCGACAGAGCTCCTCGTGATGGCCAGTCTTTGTTGTTCCAATGGGAATTTCTGTCTCGGCTATCCCATAAACATAAAAAACAAGGGAACTTGGTGTACCCTGATTGCTGACCTAAGAGCATAGTAAGTACTTTCAAGTCTCCACATATCAACCAGTTATGCTCATTATAATGAATTCGTTCGAGAACTAATGACAAATTTTCGTATGTTTCTTTCAAATGTACCGAATGACCAACTGGAACTGAAGCATAAGTATTGCCATTGTGCAACAAAACAGCCTTTAGACTTCGCTTTGATGAGTCTATGAATAGACGCCAATGAATCGGGTCATATTGTATACCAAATTGACCCATCAGACCAAGAATGTCTTTGCAATAAATAAGATTCTCATCCAGAGCAAAGTAAGGAACAAAAACTGCTTCACGGTGTCGATACCATGAAAAAGAAGTGCCTGGCTGTAATAATTTTTTTTTTTTTTTTTAAGACGGGAGCCAAGTAACTGAGCTGCATCTTTTGGAAGTCCAAGATCTCTCACTAAGTCGTTCAACTCCTGTTGAGAAATAAGCTGAGGTTCATCTTCTGAACTGCTTGCTTTGAACTCACTGTGTACTTCATCGCTCTCCGACATACCGTCTTCTCTATTAGGTTCCCTATCTATACTGCCCAAGTCACGAGGGAACTGTCAATCCAGGACCGTGTGGTACCGGACGACTAGCAGATTCCACATTAGGGTAGTTAATGAGCTTATGATTTTTGGAATTATAGCCTTGAACATGACAATTACAAAAGTAACAGTCATTAACGTGGTTTTTTTGCTCCCTCCACATCATTGGGATAGCAAATCCGAAAGATTTTAACTCTCCTTTGTACCATAAGCGAAGTTTTTCTACGCAGCTATGGCATACTTTGTGAGGAGCCCACACTTTATCTTGATCTCCTATTCTCAAGCCAAAATATGCATAATATACATTTTTGACAAAACCTGTTATGTTTCGTTGGTATTTCTTAACCGTGTACTCACCACAGATAAAACAGAAGTAGTCTGGACTGGTAACACAACGACGATGAGACATTTTGTCTAAATGCACTTTCAAACCTTAAAATACGTTCTTAATCACTTTGACACAACTAAGAGACCTCAGTGAATGTGTTCACTTCAGTTGATACTACTGAACTGAGAGAATGAACAGAAATTTAGCTCCAAGTTCCTGATACAACAGGTTCAATCTCGTTTAGCTTCAGACGGTGACATCTGAGACCAAACAAGTACGTTCCTGTCTGAACTGGTCGTGCCTAGACACCCTCAGGCCTACAACATCTACTGAGGGAGTCATTGCCTACACCAACTAGTGAAAGATGTCTGTTTATAAAAAGAGAAATCGTTTGGGGGAAAAAAAAACCTACTTCTTACCAAATTTATGTGTATAGCAGGTATATTATGTTCTATGGATTTGAAAAAAATCTGTACGTGATAGAGAAAAACGGACTTCATTCTCGGCTTCAGCACACCGAGAAACACAGAGATTAGCCAAAATCATCAAATCAAATTTTTTGTTGTAGACCTGTGTTATTAGTCTATAATTATGTATCCGTCCAGTGTTAATTGTTAAACTGTTTTAAGAATTGAAAATTTAATTTTAATAAGAATTGAAATATTTTTGTTTTGTATTTTATCACATTCCTTCGAAGAAAAGTAGCTATTTTAAATTATGTCAGATTTGAAGCTTTAAATGCCGTTGTTTCCTTTTTTTTTACCAAAAAGATTTTTCGTTGTTTTTTTGGGGGGAGGGGAGGTAGGTGGGTAGAGGGGATGGAAGATGAAACATATACTTTTAATGATTTGTACGCAGGAATTATGAAAGAATGCCTTCTCACAATTGAGTTTTAGTTGTTTGCGTTTTTCTCGGAAACGAAGCAAAAACGAGAAATATGCCAAAGGACTTTTTCTTTTTTTTTTTTCTTTTTTCATCCTGCATCGATTCCCGAAATTTGGCCGTTTATTTTGGAGGCACCCTGCCTTATAATAAGTCTTCTTTACCTGTTTTTCTCGATCATTTCCTTTACTGGTTTCATTTTCCACTGGCGCTTTTGCGTTTACTTCAGGTTTCTCTCGAATTTTGAACGTTATGAAATCTAACACTTCCATTATTGAACCAGTATTGCCGGAAATTAAGCAAACCCTCTCCGTAGTACCTGAAAATATACAAACGGAATTCATCAGACATAAAATTTCTGATCTCTAAAATTTTAAATGGTTTAAATATATTTCCACGAGCGAGGTTACTCAGTTTCTTGAAGAATACGAAGAACCACCCTCCGCCAGCCCAGGCCAGATCGCTTCCATCGCCTAGCTCCTCAGACCAACCAAGGCCAAATCCTTTCACCTCCCAGGATGACCAGAGGCACTCATATTCGTTGGCACGCTTTCCGCCTACACAAGGTAATGCTCAGCTAATTATTTAGGTTTAATATCAAATGGGCCAAGTCGGGCGTAATGTTACTCCACAATCAATGCGAAAGGGACATTTCTCGAATGGGATAGTACTTGGGAACGATAGTGTGGTTTCCAACCAACTCACCTAGGTATGAACAAACCTTCAATCTGCGTTTTCATTTTGTTAAGTCGTTTCATGTAATAAAAACTTATATTGCATGGGCGTTTATAGAAAATAATTTCTATATACGCGCAGGGGGCTGCAGCCCCCTCAGCCCCCCCCTTGAATACTCCCATGTTATATGGTTCAATATTACAGTGTTATCGTTCTAAATGGGTGCCAAGCTTAGCGCGTTGACTGTCACAGTATTCTACAGGATTCCGATGTTGAGTGAGATGGTAGTCGAGGTCAAGAATTATTGTCCCAAAAGTTTATCATATTCTGCACAATTATTGAAAGTTGGCATCCTAGGCAATAGACCAAACTGCGAGTTATCTCGTCGTTAGCATTCTAAGAGTAATTTGAAGAATTTAAAAACAATCATTGCTTAAAACATTTTAAGCTAGGTAGTTACCATGGTCACTAAGGTCTGGATTTGGAATTGGACAGCCAAACACATAGGCATAAAATATTCAAAAAATGAATGGAAAGTTATAATTTGACATAAAACGGATTAGAATCGCAAAATTTCCCGAAGAAATTTAATTAAGGCTTGGCAATTTCAACGTATTACGTAAACTGCTGGGTAAGTCATGACTAAAATTTCAACTTTAATGGTTAGCATGCCGTTAGAAAGCCTTCAAAGCCTTCAATCGCGAACCAAAAAATTTCTAAAAAATAGGGTTAAATTGTAGATAAATGACGAAATTTATTTTTTGCCGTTGTGCTCATTGGGGTAGGGTCAGGCGTTTTGCACAATTGCCCCTTAAGGTCTGTTTTGTCAAAAAATTAGATCTTTTTGAATGATATGGGTTCGTGAATGGTTTTAATCAAGGATAACCCTAAAAATGCGGCAAGTAAGCTGACCTAGTTCCTGAGAATTGTATCAAAAGAATAATAAATGTGTTTTTCCGTATAAATAACACTGGTCTAAATCAAACTTGCCGTTTACATGAAAATATACTGTATCGATAGTATTTCACTCGCTGGAAATAAATATACAATTTAAAATTCATAGTTAGCTCTTATTGTCCATTCGTGCCATATTTAATATAATACGGGGATCGCGGGGTCTCCCGTGGTCTAGTGGCTAGCGCCTTAGATTCATAAGCGGGATATGGTGGTGGGTTCGATCCCCACCGCTGGCAGGATTTCGGCTAGGCACCCTGAATGTCAGCGTTACTGGCCTAGCTGTCGATGCGCCATAAATTAAAAAACAAAAAAAAAAAAAAAAAAAAAAAAAAAAAAAAAAAAAAAAACGGGGATCGCGATAGATTTATGACATTAATGATGAAAATTCCTAACGAAGTATAAGGACCCTTGACATAGGCCAATAAGAGAAAGTATTAACAGTTCGGTAGTCCCTAAAAATTTATTTTCTTCATTCTCATCTTGATTTTTTTCTCCTAACTGCGGTGATGTAAGTGACGAACATGGTGAACGATTCAACCAAGATACCTGGACAATGGAAAATAGTGACCAGGGTCGATGGAATGCGTCTATGTTAGCGGACTACTGCTGAAATTTGAGGAGAGATACCCCTAAAAGCAATTACAATAGACAAACGAAAAATAAGAGAAATTCTTAATTAAACAGGTTTAAATATTTTGTTAATATTTAAAAATTCCTAATTTTATAAAAAAAAATATAGATTTTTTAAAAATAAATTCTGTACTTTAACTTGTTACTAAAAGTAGAATTTTGTATATTAGGAATATTTTCAAAATAAGGCCTAATTAAAAAAATATATTCGTGTTTACGTATTCAGTAACCTCAAAGCAGTATACAAATATATTAAATTATCCATTGAACCAATCAATTGAAAGGCACACAAAAAGTAAAATTTATAGAGCAGTGTAATCAGCAAAAATTGTTTCCTTTTGGGATAGGGATATCATGAAACCCTGCTGATAGAAGATATCCTCACGAATAATAATAATACCTTTTGGCAACCCCTGGAATGGAGCAAAACGCCAAGAATAAAAATCACATCTCGCGTGCTGAGTTTTTAGTACAATTTAATATTTCATGATTACATTTAAAGGGACGTATAAATATTGCATATTACAGTAAAGCTCGCATTAGATTGGTAATAATGGGTCCCTTGGAAAAGGGGTTATTTATAAATCAATCGGTCATATCATATTTAGAATTATTGGCGTTTTGTAAACTGAATGGAACGATATCTGGATGTTTTTTTGCAATAGCGTAATTTCAAAAATATGAAATATTAATGGTCAATATTTTTCGAATATTCAAGGTTTCATACTTATTATATATATATATATATATATATATATATATATATATATATATATATATATAGAGAGAGAGAGAGAGAGAGAGAGAGAGAGAGAGAGGGAGAGAGACATTTATATACAATATAAATATAATATGTTATATTGGGGTCTCCCGTGGTCTAGTGGCTAGCGCGCTAGATTCATAAGCGGGAGATGGTGGGTTCGATCCCCACCGGCGCCAGATATTTTCTCATCTCAGGGCTCGCTGAGAAAATTCTTGGCTGCACCCTGGATGTCGGCGCTAATAGCCATGATTTGTTGATGCGCCGTAAAAAAAAAAAACAAAAAAAAAAAAAAAAAAAAAAAAAAAAAAAAAAAAAAAAAAAAAAAAAAACATGTTATATTACCTGGGTAAAAGTCGTTTGCTTTAGACATCTTAATCCGAGCATTTGTTTCCTTTTGGAGTTGGGCAATTGTTTCTCCTCCTTTTCCAATTATTGCTCCAGCAGCTACACTTGGAATCAAAATTTTAAAATGGTACACTCCGTCATTCCCTAAAACAGAGTAATCTCATTAGACACAACATAAAATTGGCTTTTAGGTATCTCAGCGCTCTCAATCCGAATCTGAGGTCCGTTGGGCTCATAAGCCCTTAATGTTTCGAGTAAATTGCGAAAACCTCGAAACTTCACGAAAAACGGCAGTTATGAAGATGACAAAGTTTTTATGGATCTAGGTCAAGAACGGTTTTCATAAAGTTCGAAACGCTGAATGGACCATCGATTATTTTATCCGATAAACCTAAAAAAATGGAGTACCTAAATTGGGAAAACATTTTTTGTTAAATTAATACAAAGTAATCAAACTTATAAAAATCCTTATCCTTATTAAAAAAACGCTCTTTCATTTGTCGTATCATTTTTCATAATCTTACGTTCCATCTAATACGTATAATGCATTAAAACACAGATATTTATTTTGAAACACCGGTATTATTCTTTTTCATTGTCCGATTCCAGTGTCTAATTAAATATGAGGTAAAATAAAAAGCAGCAAAATCGGTCCATCTGGAGGGGGGGGGGTTACTCCGGACCCAAAGTAGTTATTTGCTCGTGCCGGCCGCAATTTTAGTTGTAATGCAACGAAACTCTGCATTCGTTTTGGTCATATTAATAGAAAAAGTCCGACTCGCAGGAACTGCATCATCTTAGCGCGGTTCCGTTCTTATCCCTAGTCTAATTTGGAAAGATTAAAATAGAATCAGTTATTATTTTGGTTCCACCAGTCTTGAAAGGTCTTGATTTACGATCTTACCTGGAAGTGTCGGCTAACACTAGAAACGGTCCCGCTAGTTACAAGGTCTTGGAATCTTGGAACTCTATATTTCTAACAATAAATTGTTTTTGTTATTTTACTTAACCAGTTTTGTTGTCAAATACATTATCCAACTATAAGCAATTAAAAAAATAACAAGGAATTAAACAGACAAAAAAAAGTCCGACTCGCAGGAACTGCGTCATCTTAGCGCGGTTCCAGTTTTTTTTTTTTTTTTTTTTTTTTTTTTTTTTTTTTTTTTTTTTTTTTTTTTTTTTTTTTTTTTTTACGGCACATCTACATCTAGGTCATTAGCGCCGACATCCAGGGTGTAGCGAGGAATTTCACCAGCGAGCCGTGGGATGATAAAATTCCTGCCGGAGGTTGGGAATCGAACCCACCATCTCCCGCTTATGAATCCAAGGCGCTAGCCATTAGACCACGGGAGACCGCGGTTCCTGTTCATATCCCTATTCTCATTTGAAAAGCATAGAATAGAAACAGATAATATTTTCCTCGGCCTTTGTTCAAAGGGTTTTATGGCTATACCTGGGGTCAGGTCCGCAAGACCCTAGAATCCTCTTCTACCGAAACTTCATTTCATACGTTTCAATGAATTGGAAAATATCAAATATTTTCACACATTCCTGTGTTCTTTTACTAAAGTAATAATTCTACAGATAAAATCAATTAAAAAATAAAATAAAAAAACCAACAGCATAAAGGCAATTGAAAATATTCAAAAGACGTCAACGAATCTTTTTCTCTTGGCAAGCTATATTTCTAACAATGAATTGTTTTTCTTATTTTGCCTAATCTGTTTTATTGTAAAATACATTATCCAACTATACGCAATTAAAAAATAACAAGGAATAAAAACAGACAAAAAGAACAGTTCGAATAAGCAAAATCAATTACTTTAATGTTTTAAGCACTTATTTCTCCGATTGACATCGCCTAATCAAAACTTTCATCAGAACCTTTTTTGTAGAGCATTTAGTAAGCTTTCTAATGGTATTCTTTCGTTTACCAAGATTCTCAACCTTTTTCGAGATATTAAGGAAAATATACAAAGTTACCAAAACTTTTTAAGTCTGTTAATAAAATATTTTATTCTAACCCTTCCTTAACTCCAAACGTAACCAAAATTTCAACATATTAGTTTTAATGAAAGTAGAACATGCAGAAAATGTTTCAACTGAATCCCATGATTCTAAGTACCCAAACCAAAAACGGTATTGAAAAACTATTTTTCCAATTTTCTCGAAAACGGTTAAAGCTATCGCCTTGAAAATGATTTCATTCGTTTTCCTAGCCCAAGAAGCCTATAAAAAGAGTACTTACAAGCTTATAAACTCAAAAACGTAAGCGTTACGATTTTTTCTGCGCGAATTTCGCCCCAAACTCCATCTTCCAGTGGGCGGATTTTGCTGGTTAACGAACTTGACCTTTCATATTGGACGACTGATTTTTGTACCAAATTTCATCAAAATCGGACCATTCGTGTTCGACCTAGAGAGCGGACAGAGCGAATATATATATATATATATATATATATATATATATATATATATATATATATATATATACAAAGGACCCCGCCCTTTCCTAATGGAAAATGGCTTTCGGTCAAATTGAACGAAACTATGCTCGTTGGATAGAGAAAGTCTTTCTGAACAAAAGTCTCCATGGGCACAAAACCAAAAAGTTAAAACTTTTGGTACTTTTGGGTATCCGAAGTTTTCCATTTTTAATTTTTGCAAAATCTCGAGATCTCTGGTTGAATGGTTTCCCAAGCTATTTGGCCAGTAAAAAAAAATACGTATCAATTATTTTTCGAAGACCTTTCGAACAGAACGTTTGACACTCCCCCCCTCCCCCCTCCACCCACGGGGTGGGGGGGAGCTTTTTTTGCAATTATCGTCTATCCATTATCATTTGAAGATCTTTTCGAAGGCAATACACTGAAACCTTGCCTCACAACCTTACCCCAACCCCACCCCAACCCCAACCCCACATCTAGCTCGTAGGTTTAAAAAAAAAGGCCATTTTTCGCAAAAAAAGTATTCTCTTAGGAGACTTTAACATTAGTAGCCCTGAAAAGGGCCGCTTTTTGTCTCTTAGACTACTGTCAACTGTTTTGACTTTTCGTTTGCTATCGATCAGCTGCATCTAACGTATGATTCAGCAAGTAAGAAGTCGGATATTTGATGTTTTGATGATGACGAGCATATCCCAAGAGGTTGGGGGTGGGGTAAGGGTGTGAGGCAAGGTTTCAGTGTATTGCCTTCGAAAAGATCTTCAAATGATAATGGAGAGACGATAATTGCAAAAAAAAAGCTTCCCCCCGCCCCCGCAGGTGGAGGGGGGGGGGGGGGGTAGGAGTGTCAAATGTTGTGTCGTTCGAAAGGTCTTAAAAAAATAATTTATACGTATTTTTTTTACTGGCCAAATGGCTTGGGAAACCTTTCAAACAGAGATCTCGAGATTTTGAAAAAATTAAAAATGGAAAACTTCGGATACCCAAAAGTACCAAAAGTTTTAACTTTCGGGTTTTGTGCCCATGGAGACTTTTGTTCAGAAAGACTTTCTCTATCCAACAAGCATAGTTTCGTTCAATTTGACCGAAAGCCATTTTCCATTAGGAAAGGGCGGGGCCCTTTGAACCACCGTTATTTTCGGTCTCTAGGGGTTCTGAAACGCGAAATTTTCTTGCCGGCACTTCCGGATTGTTTCATTGTATCAACCTTATAAGCGGAGTTCCTCCCTATGGGGGAGGGAGGAACCGCGCTAAAAGAACCGTTCGAATAAACGAAATCAATTACTTTAAAGTTTTAAGCACTTATTTCTCCGATTGACATCGCCTAATTAAAACTTTCTTCAAAACCTTTAAGCGCCGTTCCTCCCTCCCCCATAGGGAGGAACCCCGCTTATAAGGTTGATCTCATGACGCAATCCGGAAGTGCCGACTAGAAAATTTTGCGTTTCAGAACCCCTAGAGACCGAAAATGATAGTGGTTAAAATTTATATATATATATATATATATATATATATATATTTTTTATTGATGTTTTCCGGTAGTGGGGTTGCTTAATTCCAGAGGGTGAATCAAAATTCAGTCTTCCCACAAATTTTCTCTTTATTTTGCACTAGGCCTTTCAACACAAATGTGCCATCATCAGGTGCTAACAACAATTAAAAACATGCATTAATATTGTTTGACTCCTTAATAACAATTAATATTGTTTGACTGTTGTTGGAGAGTAATTAGTCTAATTAATAGTTAGGTTTTGTTTAGTTGAAAAGTTCCTTTTGTCTGTTTCCCTTAGTCTTTTATTGCTTGTTATTTTTGTTACTGCTTATATTAGGAAAATGGATTTTTCTATAAAACAGAATACGTAAAATGAGATCAAATTTTCTGTTGTTTAAAACACAGTGTGACAGGCCAGATAATCTATATATATATAAAAATCACGTGTCTGCCTGTTTTTTGTTTGTTTGTTCGTTCCTTATACAAATCTACACCGTTTGACCGATTTTGACCAAACTTGGCACACAGGTAGGTCTTGACACGAGAAATCTCCTAGGCTAGGTCAAAATAGTCAAATTTCAAAATTTGGTCAAAAGGTCAACAGTTTTGTTCAAGAAAAATTGGCTACACTGAACCATTCAGGCTGTGACGGCCATTTTGAATCGACAACTACTGGCCTCTGTCGGCTGTTAGATGAAGTGCTGTTGTGCTGGTCTCTGCCGGGTATCATTATGAACTAAAACAGATTCACATCGTTTGACCGACTATCGTAACTGGGTAAAGACAACTAGGTATCAAGTAGATCTTGATTCGGGGAGAGTTATAGACAGAAAGAAGGTGTAGCATGGCACACTGGGTAACAGCTAGTAAATAAATAAAATGATAAAAATATTCTTCTTTATTAAAAAATAAATAATGCGCAACTGGCGAAATAATAAATATAAATCAAATTAAAAATCTCGGGGATGATTTCGGGGATCACAAAGGAATGCTTCAGATAAACACGAGGTACTGCACAACAGCTGATTCATTACCCGCGCAAGTAATCAATCATTAATTTATTAATTAGTGAGTTGCAGGCCGTGGTTCGAAAATAATAGATTTGCCGCGAGCTTGGCGGGCGAGTTTGACAGTTAGTGCAGTGGAAGGTTATTGTGCGTCAGGTTAAGTGCGGCTGCTATATCACTCTCCTCCGATGAGTCAGTCGCGGAACCTTACGGGCAATTTGATCTTGCGTCCTCGTCGAGTGGTATAGCTGTTGGGTTGACTTTCTGCGACTGGGTCATTGACGGCAGGTCCTTCAGGTGGCGAGGGTGGAGCCGCTGGAAGTTCTGAGGTGGATTGCTGCGTTGCGGTGTCAGGATCCTAAGATGTAGGCTGGCTTTAGGCGCTGAGTATCGACTGATACTGTCTTGGTACCAGAAGACAGCATGATATCGAAGGTCTTCTCTTCGCGTTTTATGACGACATGTTGACCAGAATAGGGTGGCGTTAGCGGTTGGCGAACAGCGTTGTCTCGGAGGAAAACGTGGGTACACTTCCTTAGGTCTTTGTGGACGAATGTTGGTTTTGAACTGTTGCGATAGGGGGCTGGGCGTAGCGACTTTATATTGTCCCTGAGCTTGTTCAGGAACGCGTGGACGTCTTTAGGTCTGGTACAGGCCTCCAGCATCTCTCCTGGAAGTCGTAGGGGTTGTCCCAGTGTCATTCCGGCTGCACTGCAGGAATTGTCGTCTCTGGCTGCTGCTCGAAGACCCAGAAGAACTGTTGGGAGTAATTCCGTCCAGTTTCTGGAATTAATGAGATGTGCCTTGAGTGCCGCTTTCAATGTCCGATGCCATCTTTCCAGACAGCCGTTAGCCTGCGGGTGATAGGCGGTCGTCCTGCTGCGTCGAGATCCCAGAATCTGAGAGAGAAATCTAAACAGTTCGCTCTCAAATTGCCTCCCCTGGTCCGCAGTTATTCCCGCCAGGACGCCAAAACGACTTATCCAGACACGGTGAAACGCCTTGGAAATTGTTTCAGCTGAGATTTCTTCAAGTGGTTCTGCCTCTGGCAACCTGGAGAATCGATCTACCATCGTGAGGCAGTAACGTTTCCCCTGAAGAGGGCAGGGGTCCAATGATGTCGAGATGAACTTAAGAAAACCTGCTCACTGGCGCTAAGGCGCCTGGTGGCGTGATTGTGTGGCGTTGCACTTTTGATCTTTGACAAGCTACACATGACCGGCTCCAAGAAGCAATGTCCACATTCATGCTTGGCCAGAGAAATCTCTGAGAGATCAGTCGCCTGGAACCGCGGATTCCTGGGTGACTCATGCCGTGGAGTTTTTGGAAGCATCGTGTCAGGGCTGGCTGGCACGTAAGGCCGATGTTTGGTCATTGAAGTCTTAGCAGGGGTCTCTTGGTGGATGGTGGATGTAGCCATTTGAGATGGAGTGCCGGATTCTGCAAGAGTTCAGGAATGGTTGGATCCGCTTCTTGTTTCTCTGCCATGTAGTGTGGACTGTCGGTGCCTTCCATGCGAGTAAATGTGTCGGCGACGATATTCTTCGTACCTGATACATGGCGAATGTCGGTAGTAAACTGACTAATGTAGTTGGCTAGCCGAATTCGCAAAGGTGTTGCTGTTGGGTAAACATATGCAATAGAGGCTTGTGGTCGGTAAAAATAACTACGTTTCGACTCTCAATAATCGGACGAAAATGTCGGATCGCACGGTGAACTACAAGAAATTCGCGGTCGTACGTTGAATATTTTTGCTCCGCTTCAGTTAGGGCTTTAGAAAAAATCTGAGAGGTCTCCAGCTTGTCCCTTCACGCTGCTGTAGTACCGCTCCGATTGCCGTGTCCCCATTCTCCTTCGGGTGAGCAAGCGATACTGCTTCTGTGATGTCACGCCGGCACTGGTGGAAAGCGGCCTCGGTCTCTGGGGTCCATTCGAGAGGCGTTGCATCCTTCTTCTTCGCTGTTCCAACGAGTTCGTGGAGTATTCTTTGGTGTTCGGCAGCTCTCGGTATACACCGTCGGTAAAAATTAAGCATGCCAAGGAATCTTCTCAGCTGACCTTTGTTGGTAGGGCGAGGAAATTGGGCGATCTTGTTCACCTTTGATGGAAGTGGCTTAGCTCCTTGTGAGTCCACGATGAATCCTAGAAATGCAATCTGCGGTTGACAGAAAATACATTTCTGCGGATTAATGGTTAATCCGTGTTCGGCGAGCAGCTTGAAAACTTCTTCTAAGTGTCCACGGAGTCGTGTCCTAGCCATCGCCAGTGTCACAGTGTTTTAAAGTGCTCCTCATTATTCACCTCAAAACAGTGGTTTAAAGCCGTTTTAGTTCGTGAAAAATGGCAGAGAACCTGCCATAACTATAAACACTCAGTGTGTAAAGTTTCACAGCGTTTACTTCATCATTTCACTAGAAAAACTGTAAGTAAAATCTCATAGTTTTCGAAGTGATTTACGCTGTGCCCCAGGAGTGGGGGATTCCTGCCGCCGCCTGCCTAGGGACTACCCTCTGCCCCAGCTGAGAGGCTACTGTCTTCTATTCAAGGACCCGGCTTACTCCCCTCTTTTCAGCCTATTACTCCTTGGCTCAGGGGTAGCGCTCGCTACTCTCACGTCCAAAAATCTGAGATCGTAGCTCTGTAGTCCAGCATATTTTTTTTTTTTTTTTTTTTTTTTTTATTTATTTTTTTTTTTTATATATATATTTAATCATTTTTATTAGTATTATTTTTCCTCTTTCTCTCTCTCTTTTAATAACAACATGGAAGGATCTCAATCAAGGAGCAACTCCATACATTCCAATGCTAATTACTCTAAAAGATCAAGATCCTCCGATCTTACCTCGCCAAAAGTGTCGCCAGATAAAAAGAAACAAGCCAAGACGGACGGCTCTTCATCCAGTGTATCGTCAACCCGCCAGACTTACCGCCAACCTCCACCGGTACAATACCAGCCTGACTTCACCTCGCCAAACTCTTTTCAACTACTAGCGCCACAAGACCAAGATGACGATATCGAGCCGGACCAGGAAGACTTCAATGACTCCTGTGAACCACCACCAATAAACCTAAAGCCGGACATTGATTTCCTCGCCATCTGCAACTTAATAGCATCAGAAGTCGGCCAAACGTCATTTTCATGCAAGTCCAAAGTGAATACATTTTCAGTTCAAGCTAAAAATCCCGACACTTACCGAAAAATAGTTAGACTCCTCCAAGCTAAAAATATAGAGTACTACACTTACCAATTTAAAGAGGAAAAGCCGTACAGAGTTGTCATAAGACACCTACACCACACAACGCCAAAAGACATGATAATATCTGAACTAGGAAAATTAGGATTTCAGGTTTTAGATGCCTGTAATGTACTGCAAAAAACTACAAGAACTCCACTCCCACTTTTTTTTATAAATCTTAAGCCAGCACCAAACAATCCTGACATCTTCTCCCTCAAGACACTTCTGTTCACGTCAATAAAAGTGGAAGAACCACATAAAAAAGAGGACATCCCTCAATGCACAAGATGTCAGAGCTTCAATCACACCAAGAAATTCTGTCGGGTGAACCCCATGTGTGTGAAGTGTGCTGGCCCTCATCTATCGAATGAGTGTTCGAAGACCAGAGACACTCCAGCTATGTGCATAAACTGCCATCAAGCCCATCCAGCAAACTACCGCGGTTGTAGCGCCTATCAGGAGTTGGTCAAGCGGAGAAGATGTAGGAGTGGACAATGTGGCCCTGCTAGAACTACCTCCCAAGCAGCACCCAGCCAGGATACTACAACCTTTCCACCCCTACCGAAGCCTCCAGTTGACTACCAGCCTCAGCCCTTCGGTCAATCACATCCAGGAAGATCAACCTACGCATCAGCATTCCGGTCAAATCTTCCCAAGCCACCGACAACCACCCCTGCTCCCACCCCTGGCCCCCATTGTCCACCTCCCCTGAGGGTTACCATTCCTCAACCAAAACCATCCCCTGACTTCTCCTCAATCACAACCGCCCTTGTAAACCTGAACCAAATAATTCAAAACCTTCAAGCCCTCATATCCCCCCTCACTGACCTCCTCCACAAAGTGACCAGCATCCTGTCTGTCCTGCATCCATGACTGCGCTCTCCTTTAAATCCCTCTCAATCCTCCTTTGGAACGCCAATGGACTTCCAGCCCACAAAGACGAACTGACCCACTTACTCCAAGACAAAAACATTGACGTTGCTCTGATTACAGAAACTCACTTGACTAACCGACTACGTTTCTATATTACTGGATATAGGACATACAGAACGGACCACCCAGACGGGACTGCTCACGGAGGTACTGCCATCCTAATCAAATCCTCAATTTCCCACTATCCTGATCCTACACCTATTGCCTTGGAATGTTTGCAGAGTACCACAGTTACCCTCCAATCCTCTTCCCATGTTCCAATAACCATTTCATCTGCTTATTGCCCACCCAATAAAGCAGTCTCTTCTTCCGTCCTCAATTCCTTCTTCTCCTCTTTAGGTCCTAGATTTATTGCAGGAGGGGATTACAATGCCAAACATCCCGAATTTGGATGTCGAACCTCCAACTCCCGAGGTAACCTTTTTCACCAAACCATCCATTCCCACAATCTGAACATCATTTCTCCTCCCAATTCATCCTACTGGCCTACTTCCAGATCCAAATCTCCAGACATAGTGGATTATTTTGTAACAAATGGTGTCAGACATGTTCCTTTCCATGTTTCCAACCTATTCGATTTATCTTCTGATCACAGTCCTATATTGCTTTCCTTTAACATGGATCCTAACCTTTTCACTAGTCCTCACCGCCCATCCCTCAGCAACGGCCCAGTTGATTGGTGCTCATTTCAATCTTCCCTAAATTCCTCTTTAAACCTAAACATCCCTCTTAAGACCAAAGATGATATTGACGCAGCCATAAACAAACTGACTACGGACATTCAGACAGGACTCCTTATTTCTACTAAGAAATTCCCCCCTAGGTCACCTGCAGCAACCACTTTCCCAGATCACATACAATTCCTACGAACCGAAAAAAACAGAGCCAGAAGAATATGGCAAACCACACGATATCCATCTGACAAGACGCGCCTCAACCAACTGACTAGACAACTACAATACGAACTACATAAACACTTCAACAACAAATTCACTGAATACACTAAGAAACTTACTCCCGACGACAAATCTCTATGGACAGCCACGAAAAGAATCCTATCTCATCCTAATCCATCACATCCCCTCCGTCGAGATGACAACAGCTGGGCAAAAACCGACACCGAAATTTCCGATACTTTTGCATCTCACCTTACCCAAGTATTCCGTCCCCACGAATCCATCCTACATCCTGCCCATTCTTCAAATGTAATCGAATTCCTAGACTCAGCCCTACCGCTTTCTCCTCCTCCTTCTTCCTTTCATCCTCATGAAGTTTCCTTAGCGGTCCACAAACTTAAAACCTGTAAGGAACCAGGACCAGATCTGATCACCCCCTTAATCCTAAAACGCCTACCTAAAAAAGCTATCCTATTCCTAACCTATATATATATAATGCAGTCCTCAGAACGACCTACTTTCCCAACTCCTGGAAATCATCTACCATCAAAATGATCCACAAACCCAAAAAACCTGTACATTATCCTTCGTCTTATCGCCCTATCTCCCTTCTTCCCATTATGGGTAAAATCCTCGAAAAGCTTCTCCTCAAACGTCTAATCCCCATAGTTGAACCCTGCCTCCCCACCCACCAATTTGGTTTTCGAATATCCCATTCCACTATCCACCAATGTCACAGAATAGTCGATTCCATCTCCTCTTCCTTTGAGCTGAAGAAGTATTGCTCTGGTGTATTTCTTGACATCGCTCAAGCTTTCGATCGGGTGTGGCACCAGGGCTTGCTTTTTAAACTCAAAAAAAATCCTTCCCTCAACCTATTACCTTATAATAAATTCCTATCTTTCTGAGAGATCCTTCAACGTCTCGTGTGGATCATCTCTGTCCTCTTCCTTTCCTCAGCTTGCTGGTGTTCCACAAGGCGGCATCCTAAGTCCTATCTTATTCCTCGTGTACTCTGCTGACATGCCCACCCATGATTCCACAACCCTCTTTACTTTTGCTGACGATACAGCCATCCTCTCATCCAATTCAGATCCTATACTTGCTTCCAAACACCTTCAATCCCATCTTCTACTGCTTGAACCATGGTTCACAAAATGGCGGATAAAAGTCAATCCTGAAAAATCCTCCCACATATCATTCTCCCTTCGAAGATCCAACTGCCCTTCCATCAATCTTTACCAGAGAGAAATCAGTGAAAAAACACAAGTAACCTACCTAGGACTTACCCTTGACCGACGACTTACCTGGAGCCAACACATACAAAAGAAAAGACAGGAAACAAACAGACGTTTTAGACTACTAAATAGACTAATAGACTCTCGCTCAAAATTATCTTTACAGAACAAGAGACGGATATACACTACAATACTTCAACCTACCTGGACGTACGGCTTGGAAGTTTGGGGGTGTGCCAAGCGATCCAATATCCTCAGAATCCAATCTCTCCAATCCAAAATACTCCGTAAAATAGTCAGTGCTCCATTCTATGTCTCAAACTTCACTATCCATAATGACCTAGAAATCCCCTTTGTCCAATCCCTGTGCAAAACCCGATACCTTAACTTCCATTCCCGTTTACCTGGTCACGACAATCCTCTAATCAATAACCTATCCTCATCCTCCATTCCCGGTAACCCTCACCGTCGCCTTAAGCGCAAATGGCCTAGAGACCTATTGTGATCTAACTGTATAATGTAAATATAAAATGTATAAATATTGTAAATAGCTACTCTAATGTAAACTGTATTAAAAGTTCAAGACAATAGGTTTTGGCCAATGGGCCTTTTTTCCCTATCGGTCCAACAAGACATGTAATCAATAACAAAATAATTATAAAAAATACTGGATGTATTGTATAATTTTCGAATAAAGATATATATAAAAAAAAAAAAAAAAAAAAAAAGTGTCCACGGTGCTCCTTTTCGGATGACAACGCTACCAATATGTCGTCGAGGTAAACGAAAACAAAGGGTAGTGAGAGGATGCTATCCATAAGGCGTTGGAAGGTTTGGGCTGCATTGCGCAGGCACACATAACCCGAAATTCGAAGAGGCCGAAAACAGTTATTACGGCTGTTTTCTCTATGTCCTCTTCGGCCACAGGGACTTGATAGTACGCTCTATTAAGGTCTATTTTGCGGAAAATCTGCTTGTTTCTCAGATTGGTATTCATATCCTTAATATTAGGGTCTGGGCGTTGAGGCGGCGGTAGTCGCCACAAAAAAGCATGCTCCCGTCCTTTTTCATTACTATATGTAATGGGCTTGCCCATGGACTCTTCGATGTCCTACATATGCCTTCTTCGACCATCCTTTGGAATTCCCGGCGAGCAGCATTGTACCTATTTGGAGGAAGTCGTCTGGCCTTACAATGTGTAGGTGGCCCTTTTTTTCAATATAGCACCGGATGGAATGCTTTGGTTCCTGCGGGATGGTTGTCGGGCGAGTGATGGGTATTTCCTCCCCGGAAATGCCCGTAGTGGTAGCTCGTTGTACCACTGCCCTTGCGGCATGGCATATACTGACGGTGTGGAGGTCTTCGCCAGCGTTCCTCAAGTCGTAAGGCCGGTTTTGGAGTCAAACAACTGGCGTCTGCTCAGATCCACTAGTATCTGGTGATGGAAAAGGAGCTCGGCTCCTATTATAGGCTGGCTGACGTCGGCTATGATGAATGGCCACGGTAGTGGTCTTCGTAGTCCCAAGTTTAGGATCTTCTTCACCTCCCCATAAGTCCTTATAGGTATCCCGTTAGCCGCGTAGAGAGTGAATGAAGACTGTTCTAGTCGTCGATGAGGGAAAACAGATATAGAAGCGCCCGTGTCTACTAGATATCTGTCTCCTGTAGTCTTCTCAGTCACGAATAGGCAGCGGTAGGACACGTCAGCGACGGAGTCCGCCTCCTTGGTCGCTAATATTAGTTTCCCTGGTCCTTGGATTTCCACCAGCAGGGATGTCGACACTTGCGGGCTCGCTCGCGAAATTTGTCGTGATAAAAACAGAGCTGCCTATCTTGAATAGCAGAGCGGTTCCGTCTTCGGTTCTGCGATTGGCTCCGGTTCTGCGATTGGCTCCGGTTCTGTCGTGAAATCTGGCTTTTCTGGTAAATTTTTGTATCATCTTTTCCATATGAGACGTTTGCAGAGCGGCGCGGGTAGTTGTGGTGTGGGAAGATGAAATTTGGCTAACACTCGGCTCATATATTTCGGCGATCCGGTCGGCAATTTCGGCTATCTTGTTGGGTCTCAGTAGTCGCTGCCAGTGTTGCTTGCATTCGCTCTGGCAATACAAGCAACACTACACACGAATTAAAAGTCTCCGTGTCCAATTCACCACACAAACACCACAATGCACTGATTTCGGAGATCACAAAGGAATGCTTCAGATAAACACGAGGTACTGCACAACAGCTGATTCATTACCAGCGCAAGTAATCGATCATGAATTTATTAATTAGTGAGTTGCAGGCCGTGGTTCGAAAATAATAGATTTGCCGCGAGCTTGGCGGGCGAGTTTGACATTTAGTGCAGTGGAAGGTTATTGTGCGTCAGGTTAAGTGCGGCTGTTACAAGAGCATTGGAAGCGTGATTTGTAGATACTATATACTATACTTGAATCTTTTGACCATTTTTTTCTCTCTCTTTTTACCTCACTTTTTAAATGGCTTGGCCTTGAAGAGCCAGCCCCAGTCTGTTAGATAATTGAATGTGCCCCACTATGCGCCGGTCCCGGTGACTTGGTGGCGAGAGAGGAAGGTCAGGCATACGATACGATTTCAAAACTTCTTAAGAATTCATTGATTTATATCAAGTGGATTCAACTTCCTCGCGTCAGCAAGCCGATCTTGTGAGAGACGTCGACTCCTAAGGCCTGCCTGTATGTGCCAGTACACGCGCTTCGTGGCGTGTTCGCGGATGTTGAGAGTAATGGTAGGTTTCAGGAAAAGCAACAATCGCTCTTCTTAGTATTAGTTCGCATTCAATAACAAGCAAAATATAACACTTCCAACAACATTAAATAAAACACATAAATGTAATTTAAATTGTTTATATTTAATTTTTTTTATTATATTTCTGGGTATGTTAGTTTATTTTATGTCAATTTTAGTGGCACTAATTCTAACTGTAGATGATCGGATTTTCATTCTTTGTACGACATGATTTATTTATTAGTCAGATATTGATCTTTCTGGGCTTGAAGATGGTATATTGGTGCCAAAAGGCCTCGTACTCAATTAGAAATGATGGTGGAAAAGGACCTGCCGCTCAACCCTAATATGAGCATTCCATCGCCCAATAAATGCATCATACAATTTTAAACACACACAAGTAGGAATTTTCATGGTTTTTATGTAATTTTATTATTATTATGTAATTGAAACATTAACAAATATTTTACTTCATTATCATTCATCTTGAGAATCAAACGTCTAATATCCTGAGGTCAAAATACATTGTTCAAACATCATAAACTTTTCTAATAGAACATCTCAACTTTTATTTTCTATACATTTATGATGTTTTGGTCCATTTTCTACTCTAACATTTGGTATTAATTTTATTACATCTCATTGTTTTGTACTTTTTATTTTTTTAAACAATTATTGATTGCTCTGCCACAATTCATTTATGTCTTATCATTATAATCACATTCACCCAGAAACAAAAAAGATTTTTATAATTACTACTTATATATCACCTTTTGAGAAAAACTCTAAAATTTTCAATCTCATTGACACCTATTTCAATATATATATATATATATATATATATATATATATATATATATATATATATATATATATATATATATATATAAATGGTAAAAACCCTTAAATTAAAAAAAAAAGAAAAGTTGTTTATATCATAATATTATAGACAGTTATAAGCGTCAATATCAATATATTTCTCCTCCTTTTGTTACTGTGGAATTTGTGTTAACCTAAAATTGAATGATCTTTTAATGCTGTTTTCTTAAGCGGTTTTACCATATTTATTATACCATGTTCATGTTTTTTCATCCTTTCCTCTACTCCTTATTGGCATGTTTCCCCAATATTCGCACCTTGGCATTTCAGGGCACTCTTCTGTTATACTATAGTTTTAATTCAGCTGCATCAACAACATTGCCCTCCCTTCTTGTTCACTTCTTCCTTCAATGTAAGTACGTTTCATACATATCCAAGGTTTTAGAGATATTTTATTATTTTCTGTGATGTGTATATTGCAAAATGTATTTGCTTTCGCAACCCAATTATTTATTTAGGATATGAATCTATACTAAGAAATAGTAAAATGAACTTCAAAAAGTATTAAATAAATTATTTAAACTTAAGGCTTTTTTTTTCTTCAAGCTGATAGTGTCAATCTAAGCCAAAATATTGTAAACATGAGGAAAAAAAAAGTTGATGTTTTCTTATCACAAAAATTGATCAATTATAATAAAGAATTGCCAATTATGTTATAGCAGGATGTTATTTTGTGTAACCTTCAATTGACTGGCAAAAAAAAAGACAGTCATACAAAAGGTGTCATGACAAAATGCTATGTGCACTAAGCCAATGCATATTAATTCAAAAGCCACATAGTACTCAGAACACCTTAATAAATCTCATGAATAATAAATGGATATGATAAGGCACCTGTCCTTTTCCAAAAATATTTATAAGGAAAGTATTAAATTAAATGGGCATGGTAGTATGATTATATTTTTGTACTCTTAATTTTGGAAGATTGATTTAGTAAAAGAATGAGCAATAAACAATTTTAGAAGTTTAAGAAACTTGCACTGTTGTTTATATTTATTTTTTTATTGTTTCCTTTTAATTATATATATATATATATATATATATATATATATATATATATATATATGTATGTATGTATGTATGTGTGTGTATTATATATGACAATGTTGAAAACATATTAAGAAAATTAATATAAAAGAGGGAAAAAGAGAGCTTATACACAAACAACTCTAACTTGGGGGAAGAGTAGCCTTGAACTTGACACAAATTCTCCAATCCTTCTATATACAATACACTTATTTACCACTTTTTAATTCAGGCAAGCAAAACTTCTCTTTCACAAAAAATTTAAATGTTTTGTGTTTCTCAAATACCCTTTAATATTATCAGTAACTTCCAACTAACCGCCTTTGTTATTTACTAACATATGTTGGGATTTAATTTCTCATTTTAAACTCCATTTGTGAAAGCCTACCCATTTTTTAGAGGCTCTCCCATAATTAGTGTGCACCAAAGAAAATAATTCCTGAAGGAAAAAATTCCTATGGCCTTGATAGCTAACCTTGTTTTGGTGTGTCAAACAACACTTAGTAAGCAGGACAGTACTCATCGACATTTTTTTATGCCTACCTAATTTGATAGGTGTTCACAAAACTGGTTAATAGCACGACTTGTGATGACATCCCGAATAGAATTATCAAAAAAATATAATTTATTTATATGTATACACGAGTAACATGCAACATATAGAAGTAAAAGTTTAAAAATTAAACAAAAAAACACTAGTAGTGAATGAAGTTTAACAGACCCAATATATGGAAAGGAGATCGTTGACCATTGGTGATGCGAAGGTAGAAATTGTCACAACCGAACCCTGACAATTTCTACCTTCAGACCCAATTTATATTTACCTAAATAAAACAAGTGAGAATTACTCATCCTAGATTCATTTAGATCCCCCCAAATCAAAAGATAACCAAGATCCCTAATGCATTAAAACTGTAAGGACATGGAATGAACCAAAAACATTTAAAAAAATAAAAACAAAAGGACAACAAATAGAATTGTAATGCTAAATGACAAATCATGCATTAAAAAATAGCCAAATTTTTCCTAGCGCTAGGAAGAATAAAACTTGAAAGACAAACATACAGCATCACTAAAAGCCGAGGCATTCCCTTTTAACATAGCAAAAATAATTCTTTGCAGAAATGTGAGAGTACACTTAATTTGACATCCTGTGTAAAATTTTAAAGAAGCCTAGTTTATAACATATAGCAATTCAAATAACACTTTTGCTAATAAATTTACTTTTAAAAATGAAAAAAAAACTTACTTATGAATTTGAATCTTGATCATGTTAAATATAAGTTTATTTCAAATAATATTAATTAATTAAAAGTAGCGACTAATGAGTAAGCATATTACATTAATCAGCGCAGTCGATAAATTCATCTTAAATCACAAATTCTGCATGGAATTCATTTTTTCACTGTTTTGTGACTATTTAAAAATATATGCTGTTTTGAGTTGAGAACAAACATGAAGCAGGCGTGGTTTTATAAGGAAAGGGTGATGAGGTGGCCCTGACCTGGGGAGCAGTTGGATTTCTTTATTTTTTCGTCCTCCGCATCATTATCACGCGGCCTTTTCCTTGAATATGACAGTTCAGGAGAAGAGCAAGACCGATCACTAGATTCTGCCGCCATATCAACAATGCAACTGCCCTGGATAGACAGTAAGCCCCTGTTCAACCAAAGAGGTAGCCCACCATCTAGGAAGCATTAAATTAAAGCAATATTTCTTCGAGAAGCGAAAAAAATATATGCGATGTCTGGATAAATTCCTAATAAGGGTAAAAAGAAACAAGGATGAAAAATATATCATATTTATCTTTTTTCTGCTAATCTTTTTCTGAAGATAAATCAAAAATTTTGCCATTTTTTGGACAAACTTTCTTATGCCATGAAAACACAGTGATAAATTGTGGTCGAAATTAACACATTTGTCCATTTATTAAAATCGCTCTACATGATTCGCATCTTCAGATGCCTCTTCAGGAGCCTTAGACTAAGTAGAACCTAAGACTAAGTAGAACCTAATTGGACATGGCCCTTGTAGCGGAAGGTTCACCTGCTTTTTAAGCTCGCGAAGAGGCATCTGAGGATACAAAACATGTAGACCGATTTTAATAAGTTAACAATCTGTTAATTTCTACCACAATTTATCACTGTGCTTTCTTTGAGCTAGAAAGTTTGCTCAAATAAATTGTAAGATTTTTGTTTTATCTTAAATATAGGTTGATGGATAAAGAAAAGTATCAAAAGAGATCGACAATTTATTTTTCATTCTAACATATTTTTACCATTATTCAGGATAAATCAAGATATCGCACATAATATTTTGTTATGGTGTGTCCCTTGCAGCGAATAATTCACCTAATTATGTTAATTTTGAATTATGTTAATTTGCCTGCCGACATGAGAAAAATTGTAGAGACCTTGGGTAACTATTTACATTGATATCAATTAAATTATATTTGGAGGCCCGGTGGCCGTGAGTGTTAAGGCGTGAGCACTTAACACTCCTAGCTAGAAAAGGGTGGTAACCTGTAGATAACCAGTCCCAAAATTCGTAGGTAATAATAATGGACGTTAAAATTTAAATAAAATAAATAAATAAAATAAATTATATTTGTCATAGTGACTGGCTCACACTACAAAACCACTGATCTCTCTTCTTTTTATACCAAAACTTACCTTTTTAAGTTGACTTCCTTAATTAAACATTAAGGCGAGTATCCTTGTTTCTTATAAATTACTTGATAACGCTTGTATGGATGGAAAATTTGTTATTTTAAGGATAAAACTTCGGACTATCATTTAATGGGTGGTTTGCATTTACCGAATGCCTTCATTTATACATGACCATTCTATAAATGTCGTTTAATTTTGTTTATTTAATGCTTTGATATTTAATCATAACAATATATGTTCGAACAAGACGCCTGTGTTTCAGAATAATTTTCGATATAATAAGACTCGACCAAAGATAAAAAATATAATCATAATGAACTCAAATTCGGTATTCTATATTTTTTGTTTTACAAAAGTAGTACTGATATGAGATCAGTTTTAACGAATAATCGTTCTAAATGGTTGATAAGAAGAAATTTTCTTACATTTGGCTTAAAGTTTCCTAAAAATTACTGAAGCTACACCGTCATCTGTGGTGAGTTTGGGCAGTTCGTAGGTGTTCGAACAGTAGTGCATGGCGCAGGAAAGTGCAGTAAAACGATTTCCAGCACCATCCACTATTGTCCGAACTCGTACGTCATAATAATAGAATCTGTTTATCTCTTGGAACTAAGGAATATTTAAATATTTTTGTAGAATCGGAAAGCTGGTGAGATAACGCGAATTCGAGTTTCGGAAAACACTCTTTAGACAAACGTAGTTCCCTAGCTTAATCATCTGCTGTGAGCATATATTTAACGTCAATGATTAACCTGTCAATGTATCTACTCTATACCTACCCCACCAAGTACCAAACATAGCAATGAAAAGGTCCGATTTGATTTTTTTCACTTAAGACCTAATGCCAGTTAGGGAGTTGTCCGGGCAAGAGTAAGGCGCCCTGTCCCATGTAAGACGAAATTTCATAAGCCAGATTGAAAGAAATTTCAATCCCTCACGTAGGAAAACACATTAATGTTTGATATCAATTGTGATACCGAGACCTTGGGTAGTATCCATAAGGGCCTTCACACACCTAATAATATAAACTGTTGAATTGTTGAGCTGAGAATCTCGAGGAACACATTCTGGGTATGTTTTTTAAGCATATTTATATAATGCGAGTAAAGGGTGCGGCAGAAAAATAGGGTGTTTTTGAAAAAAGCTTAACTTCGTTAATGTTGCAAAAAATAAAAGGTTTTATGGATATCAGGACATTCGTAAGGATTTACCATTTGAGAATATTAGGTTGGGAAAATTACATCAGGCCTGTGATACCCGTTTTCTGGAAGCCATTCCCGAAAATTGGCATCTACTCTTTCCAGTATTATAAAATTGTGACCCTTTTTTCATTTAATATATTATTTAAATAGGCGGAAGGTCGTGCATATATAAAACTCGTCAACTTCACGGCGAAACATGTAGAGGGAAAAATAAAGCATAAGTTAATAAAGCATGCTCTTTCCAGTAGGTCTGCATTGATGAGAGTAATTTCATGTTCGATTGACACTTCACACTTCAGTTCTTGCAATGTGCGTGGTTTACTCTTGTAAACATGTGACTTAAAATAGCCTCCACCCAAAAAAAAAATCACATGTAGATAGGCCAGGTGTGGAGGCCATAAAACGTCACCAAAACTTGAAATTACGCGGTTGGGGAACAGGGGACGAAGAACAGCCATCGTTGCCCGAGCTGTGTGTGTCGTGGTACCGTCTTGCTGAAACCATACCTCATTACGAGCGATTCGCCTTCTTCTCAATTCGGGAATGAAAAATGTGTTCAATATCTTGATGTATCGCTCCGACGTAACGGTAACAGTAGCCCCATTCTCCACGAAGAAGTACGGACCGATGATGCCCACCTTCCCAACCGCATAGGGCTATGCAGTTTTTTTTTGTTTTTTTTTCTTCATGAAGAAACCGACGATTTTGTGCAGCCCAATACCTGCAGTTTAGCCTTGATGAAAACGGCTATCACATGCCTAATGTAATTTTCCGAACCTAATATTCTCAAATGGTAAATTCTTACGATTGTTCTGATATCAATAAAACCTTTTCTCTTTTTTTGCAATATTAACAAAGTTATGATTTTTTCAAAAACACCCTATTCCTCTGCTGCACCCTGTACTAACTCTAAAATAAGTTTATTAATATAACTATTCAGCAAATAATAGTAATAAGTTCTTTTCTGTAAAATCTGAATTTTTAGCTTGCCTAGGGGTTTGTATCCACAGGTGAGATAATGAAGATTTGGGTTTCCTTCCAGTACAGAATTGAAGACTAGAAAAATCAACTGTTTCCCTTTTCTCCTACTCATTTTGACCATGGCAGAATTTTAAACGCTTAGAGACCCATTATATAATTACTTGTGCACAGTAATCAATGATTCATCAACAAACAAGAATGTATCTAAGATATTACACAAGCTTACTCTACTCGCATAATTCTTAGATATTACTTGTGGGCACCCCTAGAGTTTTATGTGGGTGCCTGCAAACTTTCAACTTTTGGCTAAATTTGCTCCTCTTTACATCCCAATTATAGGTACACAATTTAGGTGATATTATGGGCATAGATCCTACTTTACGTAGGTCAATTAGATAAGGTTGTAATATCTTCAGATAAGGGATGGATCTGATGAGTCAGTTTTAATTCAGAGGAATATTACATGAGGTATGGGATACTGACTTCAGACATTCAATCTGCCTTACAACACTAAGTTAAACATTTATAAATACCTTATACTGTTAAACAAATTTGAATACTACTCGAACAAAGAAAAGTGAAATTTTTAACACTATAGTAGTCCTATTGTGCACATTAAAAGAAAATAAGACGGAAATAACACACTCCCTCCCCATGTTTTTCAACCTCTACCCGGACTTCATCTTCGAGCCACTTTTTGAGGACTACAGGCAAATTGACACTCTGAACAAATGAAATTTTGGCACCAAAATTTAGATAAACATATTTATTTATTTTTCAAATTCACAAAAAAGATTGTGATGATAAAATTGTTTGATATAATTAATATTTAATTTATGAGAGGCATATATTTATCATATTCACGGGGAGTCAAACTGGCTTACATAATTTTTTTATGAGTTTACGGGAGAAAGGAACATTAAACATTGAAGGATGACAAATAAATTGTCTAGTTTATATTTACAATTGTATAAAATTTGATTTTACAAAAATATGTTTATATAAAATATTTCAAATCGCTGTCATGTAGTATGACAGATAACAAGAAATTATAACAATCTATAAAATATATATAATCAACCCTCAAATATATATGGCTTCTGCAGGATGCAGCTAGGTTAGATGTTAAGAGCATAAGTGGTTGTGTACATAAGTAATTAAATAAATAAATACTATTATATACATATATATAAATTAGGCACTCTATCGTAAACAGGACAGTACACACCGTCCATCAGTGTCTTATTTTTTAAACTTATATATATTTATTTATGTAAATATATAAATTTATTTATGTATATATATATATATATATATATATATATATATATATATATATAAAAAGTTTCTTCTCTGCAGGAACCTAGCAAAAAGGTCATTTATTTTGTACTACATGTTCCCAAACACAGTGTGTACAACATGTCTTTTACACAATTTTATAATATTTTTTTTAATATAGTACATTCATGATTTCACATTACATTAAAAAGATAATAAATTAAAAAAAAAGTATTAATTAATTTTTTGTTATTTCAAATTTCATTCCTTTTTTTTTTTAATTTTATTTTAACTGTTTTGGTGAGCATAAATTGTTTTTAAGGTAAGGTATGCTCTTTTAAAAAAAGCTCTAATTTACATTGTTTATTCTAATAGTAAATCACATTTGTATATATGGCGGTGTATTGTTTGTGGTGTTCTGTTTTCGCAAGGGAAAACTGATCTGTTAGTTATATTTAATATTTGAATATTTGAACTAGACTGGCTGAAATCAGGCGTTCCAGCCGCACGTGCCTTAGTAGAAACATATATTTTCTTAGTTGAAACACAAGTTCCTGGCTCTAAAAGGAAACATATATGCCTTCTTTGGTTTCCATTCAATGAAATACCATGAAACAAATGTTGGGCTACCTAGGAAGGGAAGGTTTTCTAGGAACCCTCGAGCCGGTCTAGCTCCGCCGAGTTCCAAGATCCATCACTCATTCCTCTCGGAGACCACCGGATAAGGGAGATGGGGTGGGGGGTATGTGTTTATCATTCTGTGTCCAGTGTAGAAGTCACAAGCATGTTTTGTTAGTACAAAATATATATGTATATGTGTGTGTGTATATATGTGCGTGTGTGTGCATATGTATCCTAATAACATCTAACCTAATTTAACAATAAATCAGTCTCAGAAGCATTTGTTGTCTAAGAAAAAATGATCATTCCTTTTCCTTCAATTTAAGAATCTTCTGTATGAGTTTCAATCTGCCTTTGAATCTATCCATAACAGCTTGCAGGTTATGCTGTAAAGAATTCAAAACTAATTAAAAATATTTTTTAATTTTTAACAGGAAAATTTATTTCTCCTAAGTAAATGATTATGTTCTGTGTTAATAAATAAGTTGATTTTTTCAAAAATAAAAAGACCCAGTTTGGCTTATAGGGAATGAAGAAGGAGGTTTCACAACCTATAAACCTAAATATGTCAATACAAGTTACTTAACCGTATCGCAACAAAGTGGCCATGGCTCAGACAAAGTACCAATATATTTGGTGATGGGCATGCAGGTGTCAGCAGCCAATACTTCTATATTGGAACATGCATTTCAGGCTCAGTGATGGGGTTGAGACTTCTGGGAAAAGGATATTGCAGCCTGGCCTTTCCCCAGCTCCAGATCCCATTCCAAGAGTCTCTAAAGGGGGACATTGAGCTTTTTGACAACAATTTAATTTGCAGGAAATTAGGGGTTTTTGGGGGGGGGGGGTAGATACATTAACAAAAATAGTCAATTTCACAAATTTACACCATGAAAAACATTTTGAACGCTTATATGCACGGCCAAGATTGTCGAAATAGAAAAATACCACACCACAGGGAGTGTATTTATTCTGTTCTAGCAGTTTATTCCAAGCAAGAGAAGTCGATTTGAAGTAAAGTTTTTTTATTGTGCGACTGTTTGACAGGGTTATTTTTGAACTTCATAATTTATACAGGTCTATCTACTGAACTCGTTGAACATGGCATTGGTGAGTCAAAAAATATGACACAGAACTTACCTTAATGGTTTTTGCACTAATTAAAGAACATATATATGTATATATGTATGTATATATATATATATATATATATACATATATTACTAAAAAATGAGCACAACATCTAAATTATAACTTATTTTAACTAATTAATAATTTGTTTAAACTATTTGATATTAAACTTTTTTGTTATAGTTAATGCGATAATTATAATTTATATTTAAAAAAAAGGTAACTGGGCAAATTGTAAATTCAAGATGATAGAGAGGAACACTGTAATATCGCGGAATGTACAATAAGAATCAGAGGGTTTAGAGGCTAATTGAGCCGTATCAGGGGTGAGATAGGGAAAGGCAGGGCCATCTGAGGCAAATAATTACTTAATACAGTTGTGAAAGGTTAAGAGAATATTAAACAAATAAATTTCTATTAATTAATTAATACCTGAAAAATATTTATACCAAGCATGGTGACTACTAAAAGTTCTTTAATTCCATCACCAGTAAGGTCTACATAACTAATAGAATGTATGGAATGTGAGCATTTATATGTATTTTCTAGTTTCCAAACATTATCTTCATAACAATAAACAAGAAGCACCTGAAAAAAATTAATACAGTATGTGTAAAATTACTCAAAAGGATAACTTTAGGTTAAGCTTAAGTTTTCAATTAAAAATGAACATAAGTTCAATGTCAAATATATTTAAGTAAAAAAGTTTTCAATATGTAAGATTATGTACTTATAATGTAAAGAATGTGCGAACAGGCCCTGCCAGCAGAAGCCTCATTTATACAGCCTCAAAGTGTACATGAAAACATATTTTGCCAACAATAGAGGCTTTATCTAGAACTTCACAGAATCTCCAAAATGCCAGGAGATTGCATCATTTACAATGAGAAATATCATTTTAAAAAACAAAATGTAATTAAGTCTGCACATAACACCCTGCACTGAATATTTTACAAGCATTGCATGAAATAACTGTATTTATTTGGCTGGCACGAATGACAGCCCAGTACATTTGAGTGACAAAATGAAAATATGAAGCTAGATGAAAAGTTCATTTTCTTAATTCATCTTTTTATAGTCATAAGATAAAAAATTTAAAATTGATATTAATTTATTTGTTTTGCAGTGTGTCAACTTCAAAGACTATTAGTGCCCCAAAATGATCTTGTTCATGTTCAAACTAATATTTCATTAAATTCTAACTAAAACATAATACAAGATACAAAATACTTTCAAAATAATACTCTTTCTTACTTTTGAGAAGGTTCCAATAAGAATTTCCATTTTATGGTCCATATTTAAGTCAGTAATGCAACCACAAAGTGATGCATCATATTTATCACTCTCAGGAAGTGTTAACATAGGACTTAGCTCTTCTTTTGTAATATCCCTAAACATCCAAGCTTATTAAGATTAAAAACATGGTATTCTGAATAAAATGATCCAAATATTTTTTACATGTCTTTATTTTTAAATTTCCTTGCCAGGGTTTTTTCAATATCACTGCTTTTTCCGCTTCTGTTGCCAGAGGTGTAGTAGTTAAGGGTCTCGATCAAACCATTTGCAAACAACATTCCTCCCCTACCCACTACAACAGATTTTTTTTTAACTTTGCCCGCTATATCTAAGAATATGAGGCCATATTTAAGCAATGGGATGGAGCACACTAATAATGTGTACCTGCTTGCATGCAACTCTGGGACTGTATAAGTGGGACAACCAAGCGTAAAAATTGCCAAACGTATAAATCAGCACCTTGCCGACTACAAACATAGTTGAGAAAAAAACCTATCAATGGGGTTCTCTCATCAAGACAGTGCAAACACTAAATACTCTTCGATCAGGAGCTGGTAAAAGAAAACTCCCTTAACCGTAGTCTAGCCCAGGAATCCATTGAAATTACAAAATAATCTAACAATAGGGACTGAGAAGACGACATAGTACCAATTATGTAGAACCAGCCTTGTAAAAATCAGAGGACAAGACAACAGTGGACCGAACTCAAGGAGAGGGAAGCCCCGCACCAACACAAGAAGTGGGAAGAGCCCCCCTCCCCGTCATAAGGAGTGTAGAGAGCACACCTCTACATGGAGTAGGGAGACTACCTGCATCTTGAGCAGTGAAAAGACTCCCACCACTGAACAGAAAAACACAAAATATGGTATACCAGTAAAAATCAGGAATTCCATGTATCCAGCAAGGAAGAAGAATGGGTGACAATCTGAATAAATCTGCTCGCATGCAGAAGAAAATAACACCTCCACTGTAGAAGTAAATAGATATTTTTAAACTAACTGCAAGAGCAGATCAGAGTAAAGGGATTCCGATGAGAAGTCTATTTCAGGGGGCTAGCAGAAGAACGCAGCAATATGAAAGGGTTAAGAACAAGTAAGTTCGCATATTATTCCAAATTGGAACAAGTAAGCTTAGTCTCTAATTCTATCTTACAGGACCCACTGTATGGTCCAAGAAAAAAAAAGAGTTCAAATGGAGGAATGTAAGTGTAGAACCAATTCTGATGGATTGAACTAGGAAACCTTGCAACCAAAGAACAACTTCCCAGTATTTTCTCAAAAAAAGAAATTTTTGAAATTACATAGAAAAATAGATATTAATTGTAAACAAGGTTTTAAAAAAACAATACCAAGAAGTAACCAGGAAAAGGTATATTCAAGCTAACGGTTAAAAGGCTATTGGAATAATAATGAGTAGTGGATAATATTTTTAAATAATACCTACATAAATACCACTGAAGCTTGAAGAGTATTGATAACCAGGAGATTAAAACATTTATTTTCCTCCTTATCTTCAATATGTTTGCTTGGTAAGGTCTCTATAAACAAAATAATAAAAAAATTAACAATTCATTTTCTAAAGATATACAAACTTAATAGAATATCTAAATTGAAATCAATTACTTTCAAAAACAACTTGAACTACTACTATAAAGTACATACAAATTTTCCACTATAAAATCTCAGCACTGTTAAGCTGTTAGTCATCAAAATATCTTACTTTATTCAAATAAATACATATTGTTCCTCTTTTAATAAATTAATGGATATAAAGATTTTAGATTTAGGAAATATTCTCATAAATGCAGAAAATAAGTTAAAATATTTTCACAAACCCAGAAAGATACCTATCTACATTTGCAAGTTTATATTCCTTGGTACAAGAAAATTCTCACCAAGATTATTGCAAAAACCTGATGTTATATTATAATCATAAAAAATTAAAGATGCCTCATAAACAATAAAACTTACCAAAATATTTAGATTTAAAAGTACTTGTACTTTCTTTCATTTGGAATAGTTGAACTTTAGAAACTGGCGCATCAAAATGTTTTGTCATATTAATTATGATTGTGTTATTTAGGATGTCAACAAAATAAAATTTTACAGTGCCACATTCACATCCAAATGCAGTTAAACGCCTAGAACAAATAGATTAAAAAAAACTTCAAGTGACAGAATTACCCTTAGTTTTATTTATAAACTCAATTAAAAGTCTTTTAACCCTCACAGGACTGCAGAAACTATAGTTAAAGACACTGTATTTAACTATATAACCTTACACTGCCTACATTTACAACATTTTTAACTAGCCACCATCAAACCAAAAGCAATTCAAGAAGAATTGAAGAGAAACTTTTGTACTCCCAACTGAATACAATAAAATCCGCGAGAATATAAATGTCTGTATGTTTGTTACCTTTAAGTTAATGAATGGGAAGTAATATTTTCACTATCAAAGACAAAGGCTCTTTTGCACCTAGGAAGGAATTGCATATGACAAGTGCAAGTGGTGTAAGTCAAGATTTTGTTTTTGTTTACTGAGCCTCATATTATAACTTAAAGTTGTCAGGAATGAGATGGCGGTATAGGTTTAAGTTTGTAAAAAATAACCAACAGATGTAAGCATTAGTGTATCAATAAAAAAAAAATACAAAGCAATTGTAATAAAAATAAATATTTTCAGCAACATAGGGTTTGTCAAAAAGTCTGAAGTTCTTTGATCAAATTAAATATCACTTTTTAGGTACAAAATGATGTATGCACCCATTTTTCAATCACTTTCTGCCATCAAATTTGGAGATCAAAGAAGCACTTCTCGAAGAAGGACTACTCAAAAAAACAATCAAAGTGCTGTTTGATGGCATCCATGTTAGAAAAATGTTGCCCTGCTAAAGAATTTTGCTGAGACAGAAAAACGTGGTAGTTTGATGGTTCAAGGTAAGTACTACAAGGAGAGTTTGGCAAAACATTCCAAGTAAACTTCAATAACATCTCCTAAGTGCGTAAACACCTGTGGCTTAGTGTTAGTATGCAGAAAACGTACATCTCATAAGTTAACAAATTCCGGGCACTTCTGTGTGATATTTTCTTTCAACCGTTCAAGCTGCTCACAGTATTTAATGGAATCAATGGTTTCATTCTCTGGGAGAAGCTCATGGGATAGAGCCTGTATTGGTGTAGTAAAATAGCCTGAATCTCAATTCTATGAACCTCAAGCTTCAAAATAAGCCGTATAGCCTTCAAAATTCAAGTTTCAAGGCTTGAACTAAGACCTCATAGAACACGAGCATTTTTCTGGTAAGGCCCTTAAGGCTTGTACATTTTTTTTTTTTTATTTTTACAAAACTATATCCTTAAAATATTGAATATTTTCTCTTCGATATATAAAATTTAATAGATAACAACCACCAATAATGTAGTTCAATAGAAATTTTAAACACAGATATATTAAGTACAGGAAAATAAAGAGCTACAAAAAGTATTGGGACATTACAGATCTTTTCTCTTAAGATCTTAATCATCTTCATGGTTTACTTACCTTTTTGTCAACTCCATTGTTGGCTACTTAGAGTTACATTCTTTACTTACTTAACACACATACCAAACACACATTTACCTTTTGCTAATATGTGTATAAAAAGTAGAGAGATCAATGATCAAAAACAGTGTTATTATCCGCCTTCATAATCTGTGCAAATCCAAGAATGATAGTATGGAATGTAAATAAAATATTCGGAGCTGAAAAATCCGTATAAACCAACCCAGGAGTAATCCATCTCTTGTAACTACCAGAGTCAATAGGCAAATAGTCTGAAAAGCAAAAGAAAATCCTCAAATACGTTTTCTGAAAAAACCAAAGGATTTAAAATTGAATAACCTGGAATAGAGATGATGGTGAGTACAATAAGAAATGAGCTAATTAAAAGTAACTATTAAGTCCAGGTTCCCAACAAGAAATTTTTGGTGGGACTAATAAGAAAATAAGAATAAATTTTGCCTCAGAAAATTAAATTAATAATGAGGAGTTTCGAAACAGGGTTCTATTTACTGATGAGAGCATATTCAACTTATTTGGAGCATGTGGCGGAGGACAAGTATTGAGGATTAGTTAACATGCTGTTACACCTCAGTTTCAACTGAGATTCCTTATCTTTAAGTGGTATTTTTCTTGCTCAAAATGGAAGATATAAAAATTAATTTATGTGTGTATGGCGATAACGCCTTAGGAGAAAGCACTGTTTGTAAGTGGTTTGCCAGGTTCAGAACCAGAAATTTTGATTTGGAAGACGCAAAGTCTTTGGCAAAACTTTCAACTGTTGATGATCAAATTCAAGCATTGGTCACAGACAACCCTCACTTTACAACACGATATAGCGCAGAAACGCTTAACATATCACATGCCAGTGTCTCATAAGATTTGGGGGCAGCGGGTTATATTTCTCGAAGTATATGAGTTCCTCACAATTTGATAGAAAATAATTTATTGGGCCGCATTTCCATTAGCAATTCCCTTGAGTAACGCAATGTTAATGATCCATTTTTAAAGAGGTCAATAACTGGGGATGAAAAGTGGGTCCTGAACGATAATATTGTGAGGAAAACATCTTGGGGAAAACCCGTCATTAACAACCCCAAAAGCAGGATTACATAAAAAAAAAAGGTCATGGTGTGCATTTGGTGGAATTAGAAAGGTGTCCTTTATTTTGAGCTCCTCCTGCCCAACCAGACTATTAATTCTGCAATGTACTGGGCCCAGTTGGAACAATCAAGGCCAGCGGTTGAGCAAAAGTATCTAGCAATGGGTGATCGCAAAGGCATATATTTTGATGAAAAGGTGAAGGGTATTAACTAATAATACAATTCAAGATAAAGAATAACCTTTCAGAATTCTCATATAACTTTGTTACATGAATTGAACGTTTCGGGCTACCAGTCCACTTTCAGGGTCCTAAAATAGTATATTAATCTGCATCAATACATCTTAAACAATATTATATAGATTACCATTATTTATTTATTTAAATTTTAACGTACAATCAATACATTATAATTTAATATAATTTCCTACTCACCATGTCCTGTCAATAAATACTGATAAATTTCCTTTTAGGAATCATTTTATTTTAATTATAACATGTTAAATTTAACAGTATTTATTGACAGGATATGGTTAGTAGGAACTTATATTAAATTATAATGTATTAATTGTTTAAATATGAATATAAATAAATAAATAAATAAATAAATAAATATATATATATATATATATATATATATATATATATATATATATATATATTGTTATAATTTAAAATAAAAATTTTATAATAGCCACACGTTGATGTGCCAAACTGTTATAATTTAAATTAAAAGAATGATTTAAAATATTTTTAAATTAAAGAATGCGCCACGTTGGGTCGCCAATATGTTATAATTTTAATAAAAATTTTATAATATTTAATTTTAAAAACTCTTTATCTCAGGGGTCGGGTTCGAGTCCAGTAAAGTAGAACAGAGATAATTTTAAATAATAAAAATAAATAAATAAAAAACTCATGGATAAGCTACATCCAGGAATATGGATAAACAAGCATTACCTGATATAAAGCCAGCTTAGTATTAACTGCATAGGACAGGATCTTCTTTACAACAGTATCTCCATTAACGGATTGAGCCTAGGCTTCATGAAAACTGATGACCATATGAGACTAGCTATGCTCTGAACTTGAGCTGCATTAGGACTCACTGTAGCTTCTTTTGAACTGCACTACCGTATGAGACTAGATCTTCCATTCAACTGAACTGCATGTATGAGACTGGAGCTTCGTTTCAACTGAACTGCATGTATGAGACTAGATCTTCCATTCAACTGAACTGCACGTATGAGACTGGAGCTTCGTTTCAACTGAACTCAACTGTATGTGACTGTATCTTCTTTTCAACAGAACAAGTTTTTGGTGGGAGCGTCCTACCGGTATCCAATGCTACCTGTATCGACTGCTAGACAAATATAACAAATAATATTTGCTTATCCCAATGAATTTAACATATCAATGACCTTTTTGATTTTCCGAATTTATATATATATATATATATATATATATATATATATATATATATATATATAGCTTGGTTAATGGTAATCTATATAATATTGTTTAATAGTTATAGCTGCAGTATCAAATAATTAATACACTATTTTAGCATTCCTGAAGAGGGCCAAGTAGTGTGACACGTTGAATTCATGTAAAAAAGTTATAAGGGAATTCTGAAGGGTTATTCCTCGTCTTGAATTGTATTGATAGCAAAGGCATAGTTTTCCAACACAATAACACCCGTCCTTACATGTCTTTGCAGATCCAGCAGAAATTATTGGAGTTTGGCTGAGATGTGATCCCCCACCCACCATATTCACCAGACCTTGCCCCAACAGATTTTTACTTATTTCAGGCCCTTCAAAATTCTCTTAATGGGAAACACTTTAATTTGCTGGAGGACTGCAAAACGTACATAGAGGAGTTCATTGCGCAAAAATATTAGAAGTTCTGGGAGGACAGAATTAAAAAATTACCTGAAAGATGGCAACATGTAATAGATCAAAATGGGCCATATATAATTGATTAAAACATTTACAAGAATCTGAAGTTTTTATTGAAATCACCAGTAAAATCACATTATGAACTTATTTTACAATCCAATATATTGATGATTAAAGAGGGAAATATCGGTCAAATATGAACATTTATAGGATAATTTAAGGTCTATCTGTTGAGAAAATAGTCATTACAAATACTTTTATATTTTGGCAAGATATATGAATAAATGTATATTTTATATTGAAAAACTAATTTGAAAGAGATTAAAAAAAAAAAAATATTTATAAGTACCTCTGCATAAACAGTAGTTACGAGAAATGTAGTCAATTTGATTGATGGAATGGAGACTTGAAAGTTTAATAAACATCAAAGGGTATCTAATAAAGTATTGATACATATTTTAGGTATACTCAGTATTATATAATAAAAGGATGCGTCCCAATACTTTTTGTCACTTACATTAGTTTCTATTTTGTCAGGCCTCCTATATTAAAAAATGTATTGATTATTCAATTCTAATCAGGCATTTAATTGTCTGAATAATATATATGAATATTAAAATCTGAACAAGAGAAAAACTGATATATTTGAAATAAAGGAGGTTTGAGAACAATTTAAACAATGTTTTTTCATTTCTTAAAGGACCAAATGAATAGGAAATAAAAGGAAGGAAGGATTTCTTAACAGTAAAATAAATTGTTGATATACACAACTCCATTAGCTGCCATGATTTTTGCCAAATCAATTTCCATATACCACAGATTTAATTAGCAGAAACCTATAGCACAATATAATATGAAATGAAATAGTTAGGAATGCTTTCTTAACCTTTTTGATGCGACATGGGCTAGCGAGAGTAATGTAATTGAAGGCAGAGAGCGCCCGCTCCCTATTCCCTCCACCAAACCCCCCGGACCAAACTCCCTCTCCTAGAGCAGCCTTACGCACCCATATTTTTTTTTTTTTTTACTTGGGTGCTCATTACTAGTCATCATTTTCATGTTTATCTTACGTGAACGACGACATGTATTACTTGAAACAATTTATTTACTACAATTATAAATGCAAACCTACAATAATCATTTAAAACAAAATTTACTTACTTTTCTTCCCTATATTTCCATTTCGTTCCAAAACCACTGCTTGTTTTTAGACGTGCTTTTTAAATGTAGCAATGATATTTTTTTTTAAATTATTATAATAAGCTACTCCTTTATTTTTTACAGTTTCACTATAAAAAATGCCCTAAGAACATTTTTACCGTGCACACGTCTCACAGACACATGTTAGGTATAACGTTCAAAATTTGTATGATACAAGTTAAGGGTTAAACCAGCAATAATCTCCCATTCCTGCTAGAGCACTCTGTACATGCTCAAGGCTAATGAGGGCTCGCAATCAAGAGATACAACTGTGACGAAAATACTCGGGCATCGCCTCTGGTGCACGACTTTCTCGCGTGAGTGTTCTCGGGTGTCCCCTCTAAGGAACATCTTTCTCCTGCGTCTTATCGAATGGGTTAAAGAACTTTGGACATTATTAAAACCTTCCTTTTCTTATAATTCATGATAAAAAATATAGGAATATTAAAGAATATGATAATTATGTAATATACTTTTGGTGTTTTGTGAGCATGCAAGCTGATATAAAAGTAACTCCACCCTAGAACAGAGTAATAAAATTACCTTTGCTTGTTTGAAGTATGTCTAATGTCTACCCATAGAACAATACTCGGTAGTCTAGAGAACTCTGGAAACAAACATTCTGCCTCTATTTCACAGTAGGTGTGATTCAGAGGATCCTCACGAAATAAATGCATTTTTAAGTCGCTCCCAGCCAATAACCACACTGTCTAAAATTTATAATTAATGAATACACATCAATGGGAGTCATTACAAAACAATATTAATGTATAATGCAATAAATGATATACAAAAAGTCCTTATTCATGAAATAAATTCATATACATGATAGTATACATAGTCCGTTTAACTCTACAGAAAAATACATTTTTATATAAGCAGGATATTCAAAGAAAACTAATTTTCGAAAGTTTTTGTAAAATATTAAATAATACGAATTAATAACTACAATTTCTGAAGTAAAAAACCATTTTCTTGATGGAATAAATTCATCTCAAGCATTGAAAATATTTACTAAAATATGAGAATTTTTTCTTTGGTGTATGTATAATTACAAAAAGGCTGAATAACAGAATCTGTGTCATCTAAGTGCGTTTCCATAAAGTTCTTACACCTAGTACAATTTGAAAATCTCAGAAAAGAGACTACTAAATAATATTTTATAAAGGAAAATAAATAAGCGGTATCTTTGTGGTTTATCTACATTGATGGACTCATTTTACAGTTAAACAAGTTTGTGTTGGGGGTTCTAGGTACCTTACTAGGAGAAAAACAAGATTTTCAAAAGTAATATTGTTCTAACGAGTATAACACCAACAACATCTGAGTTCTGCGGACTATATACAAATCCCTCAGCCTCTTTATTTTTAGTTGAGCTTTTAGGCACATAATAAAACAATCACTATAAAGAAATTCATTCTTATTTTTACGAAACGACTGGTATTTATGTCATATACATCATGAAATGTCCAGATTTCCTATCGCCAACTTCGAATTGGAAAATTCATTGAGTCAACCTCTGAAGGAGGTTTCCTCTCCTCATGAGGGAGTAAATGGGCTACAAAAAAAAAAAAAAAAAAAAAAGTGCATAAAAATAATTAAAAACTTAAGAAAAAAGTAAATGCTATTTCCTAGTTTACACCCCTAACAGGCCCCAAAACTAAGAAAACAAATGCTTGTTATTTTTTAGAAAATTATTATTAGATAAGTTATAAGGATGTAAATGTAAATAAAAGAGCAAGAGTAATGTGTTTCATAGAAAAATAAATAACAAACTGTAATAAGAATTCTACTATCTCCTTATGTGCGTTGTCATGTGATTGATGCTGTGAGGGTGCTGGCTTCGTCTGGCTAGACTCTGGTTCAGCCGTAGTGCTCCATCCAAAGGTTGGTGATAGATATATGCGTGCACAGGGAGACTTGTGGTATAGGACTTACAGTGTCCTGGTTACACGGCAGGGACCATAGGTGAAGGATTGCTGCCCAGTTACCCACCGTGCAGCGCGTAGGAAGGGCGACCCTCTAGTTAGACACCAGAACAGTGATAGCGGAGTGTAGAGGTAACAGCCAGGTTATACACTTGGCTGAAGATAGGAGGGAGGCTTCTGACTAGTTACACACCAGTACAGAGGTAGAGGAAAGCAGGGATGACGACCTGGTTAAACACAAGGCCACTTATAGGAAAGTAAAAGAAGAGAGTCCACGGTTATCATTACAAAGTTGTATATTTTATAGGTATGTACGTAAGTGAGGAGTATGAGAGAGGGCTAGGAGCGAGTTTGCACAGCTAGTGAGAGGAGGGAGGTCCTGCTTGCCCAGTAGACGGGGACAGAATGCTATCATAGCTCGGAGCAGGCTTATTTATGCCCTGGTCTCCTCACTACGCGGGGCCTTGGAGTAGGGGCATTCTAGTGTCGATTGGTTATCCCTTATCTCACTCGTCTTCTCTCTCTCCCTTGTTATTCTCTTGCTACACTATTCTGCAATGAGGTCAAATACTTAAAGAATAAATAAGATATCTTTCTGATCAGTACATTTTTGTGTGCTTTCCCACCTTATAATAAGGAGTAAACCTGTATATAAGGCCCACCAGGTAAAGCAATCCATCATATTAATATAGTTCATTCAAATTTATATATATATATATATGTATGTATGTATGTATGTATGTATGTATGTGGATATATATTATTATAGTGCTATTGTTTTATTATTTTCAATCTTCCAAGTTGGATATATTAAGAATTTCTGTTAAATTTGATGAGACAGGGCCATAATATCAGTAATTCCAAAATTTTCTGTTTACGTAAGTTTGTGTGTTCTAGTTGACTGTAAGTCAACTCTCAATACGTCAGCCTTCATGAGATCTTGAAAAATTGTTCAACTTAAAGAACATATATTCATCAATCGACTTACGTACATGTAAATGAGAAAAATAAACACAAAATAGGAGTTATAATCATTTAAACTAATTTTAAACAAATACATGTTGTTTGTACACACATAAAGGAAATCGGCAAGAAACGACCAAATGAACTCAAATTGAGACAGTACATACTTATGTACAAGGTTTCACAAAAATAATGGTCATCCTTGGCCAAATGATTCTCTAATGCGAGATCAGAACCCCCCCCCCATATTGACCCCCACAAAATTGACCTTGATAAACATATCAAGGTCAAATTTTTTTATTGCATATTTCGAATCTACGAGTCATGAAGAAGAAAACAGTCGATGGCACGATAGGTCAGAAATGACTCTTTATGGTCAAAAAGACCATTAACAATGTATATGTGGGCCATTACATTCCAATTGACAAATGATGGCCGATTTTAATATATTTTTTTTTTGTTTACATGTTCTACTAACATCCCCTTACGCAAAAATACCTCGCTTGAATTTTTTTTAAAAAGCATCTTCTAATATAAAAAGTTATAAGTATATTGAAAAACGAGCCTCTCAGTGGCAATCATTGGAGGACCATAACTGATATTTTACAATTGACAGGAATGCTTTAATGAGGTTATTCTGTGTGTACAAACAGAGAAAATTGGAGGTTTACTACAAAAATCACATTGTTTTTTTTCTTCTAAAGAACCTTTAGAACGGCATATGTCTGGAACAGAGTGAGATAAAAATGTGTGGTTGGTGGTGTTGAGCTACATTTTTTGTCTAGTTTCACCCCTGAAGGATTGTTATTAACTTGCGATACACCCTGTATATATATATATATATATATATATATATATATATATATATATATATATATACATATATACACACACACACATAGGGGAAGGTGTTGTACCTTTGACCACTTTGCAAAATTTTTTTTTTTTAGCTTGAATATTAAGGCTAAATACTTTTTTTTTTTTTATTTCATTGTAATTACTATTTTATTGCTTATCATATTTAATTTTTTAATTAATTTTAATTTTCTTTTTATTAACAACTTTTTTTAGGAAGGGGTTTATTTGTATGTGGTGTCTTACGTTTAGGGTGGTGCTTTTTTTCCACCTTCAATAGCTTTTAAGGAATATCTGTCAGGATACGAGGAAGCAACCAATATCAATTATTTTTTTAAAAGTTGTAGCAGAATAACATAAAAGTTGAATTATGAAAAAATTACTCAGGTGTGTTGTACCTTTGACCTGGTCAAAGGAACAACTAGTCGTGGTCAGAGGTACAACACCCTGGTAGTGCAAATTAAAAAGCATGCTAAAAATTTTAGGGTTAAGATAAATCAATTTCAAAAGCTACAATATTTCTTATTGTAATATCTACTTTGTCAAATGATTTCCACCAAAGACATAATACAAAAAATATTACGAGGCAAAACGTCATCAATAAATAACTTACCTTTTTATGATAGAAATGAATAAGTATTTTTTGCAAGAATCCTCTTTGACTTGAATAATCCAAAGTAGGTTACACAAGCCCTCTAGTATATGTATGCATGTATGTATATGTATATGTATATGTATATATATATATGTATATATATATATATATATGTGTATATATATATATATATGTATATATATATATATATATATATATATATATATATATATATA